>PVIY010002440.1:0-127830 GCA_004026745.1 Myrmecophaga tridactyla
TGAAAAAGTTAGAATGGGTATAGCCTAAATATCCCTAAAGATTGGGAAAAGGATCAAAGAAGAAGGAGGAGTTATAACAGAGCAGATAAGACTTAACAAATGAGTATGACTGCTGAATCATTATATTGATATATCTTTTCATCTCCAGTGTCTTGGAGCAGCCAGAACAAAAACCTGGAATTGTGGAACCGTAACCCATATAAAACTCTGAAATTTGTTTTATAAATACTTGTTACAATGTACTTTGAAAGGTATTGCTTTTTTGTATATATGCCATATTTTCACAATAAAAATGTTTTTTTTAAAAAAGTGGTGCATATAGACTTGTAGAAAAAACAATGACTCCCTTTCTCTAAGAGAAAAGGGAAAAGGAAAGATTGTGTGAGAAGAATAAAGGAATTTTATAAGGAAAGGAGGGCATGACTATGGAAAGATTTTGAGGTGGAGAAATGAGATGTCAAAGCGATTAATGTGAAAAGTGTCTATCCCCCTTGGACAAAGTCTTCATGCTTGAGGAAATGGTCTGGATCAGCAGTTGAGTAATGGCTGGCAGCATGGCTGAGCATGAGCATGAGTAATTGGAATCAGTTAGCATGAATTCATAGAAGATTGTTGGAGATTGAATGATGTTCCCCACAAAAAGCATGTTCAGGTTCCAACTCCTGATCCTGTTGCTATGAGCCCTTATGGGACGTTTGAAGATATTATTAGTTAGGTATGCCCCAAATGAATGAGGCTGGACCATAATCCAATATGGCTGAAGTCCTTACAAGCAAAGGAAATGAACAGAGAAATAGAAGACCTGGGAACAGCCAGAAGCTGGATGTCAATAGAAACAGAAGAAGCTACCAGGTGCATTGCCTTGTGACAGAAAAGCCAAGGTCCAAGGATTTCCAGGAGCCAGGCCCAGAATGCCATGGTCTTCAGGGAGAAAGTGTCACCCTGCTGAGGTCTCAATTTTGGACTTCTCTTAGACTCAAAACTATGAGCCAATAAATTCCTGTTGTTTAAGCCAACCTATTGTATAGTATTTGTTTTAGAGCTGGGAAACTAAAACAAGGATCATTTAGCAGTATTTCAAACCTTCTTTAGGGTTCAGCTGTCTCTTAGGGACATTAAAGAAAGACAAGGTGTGGACCAAGAGAGCAAACTGAATATAATCTCCTTACCTCCCATCTCTTATATTCTGTATCCACCCTACATAATGTCTTCTTTTTTTGTCTTAACTCACTCATGTTTTCCTGTCTCAATAGCTGGTCAAAAATGCTCACTGATACAGTACATTTGTGAAAGAAATAGAGAAGCAGAGCAGTTGTAGATGGACCAGGATACTGCCAGATAAGGAATTTTGTCCATGCAATCACACTAATGTCCTTGCTCCTCCTGAATGATGGAACTTTGCTCATACTTCCACCCAAATTTCCTTCTTTTTACCATCACTTACAACATGCATGACTCAGTTTAAATGCTCCCTCTAGAATAGATCTCTCTCATCTCTGGATGTTCTCGTACTATATACACCTTTTGTCGACTTAGTCACATTTTGTGTTATTTTATTACTGTTTGTATGTTTACCATCATCTATTTCGTGTGCTCATGGGGCATAGTAACAATGTTTTAAATGATTTGTATCTTGAACAAGAGACTATCTTATAGCAAAAGTGCCTTATCATTTCTTTGAAAAAAAAAGTAAAAAATAAAACAAAGGAGAGAATGCCAAATACTGATCTTTGAGGGGCAATGGAATGGTAAAACAACAACAAACTAACAAACAAAAACATGGATATGAAATTAGGCAGCTTTGACCTCAAATTACAGCATGTAATCTGATTACTTGTGGTCTTAGACTTGCTACTTCACTTCTCTGAGCTTGCACTCCCTTAAACTCTAAAAAGGGAATAATAATCTCTACTTTGCAGAATTGTTAGGAAGCTTAGAAACAATGTACATCATCTAGTAAAAAGCTCAGCGTGTAGTATATACCACTAAAGAGTAGCTATTATAATTGTTTGTTTTAACTTCTGTTATTTTTTTACTTAAAACATAAGTAACAGAATTACAAAGACTCAAATATGTACCACACAGCTTAAATATTAATGAAGTGAGTCTAAAACAAACTATCAACATTCTTTAAACAGAACTGGAAGAAACCCAGGGCTTTCTGCTTATATGCTGGACTTGAGTCCAGTAAGCAACTGAACCCAAGCTGTTGGATGTATATCCCATAAGAACATCAGTTTCTACTACCCTCACTGCTCACTACAAGCGCTTGTTCAGAGGTCTACACTGACCACTCGAAAAGGCTCCATGCCCAGATGGTCTGAGCTTTCACTTTCCTGTTTGTATAGTTGGTTGTAGCCAATCTGTCAGAGGGAATAATCCTCCCTTAACCAGATGGAAGGATCAACTCACCAAGTATTATCTCTTTCCCATTTCTAGTGACTATATTTATATGAAGTAATGTTTCTATCAAGCAAACATCTTTTACACTAAAAATAAAGATTCCAGTTAATCTGAAGGAATCCTTTGCCCGGGAGTTCTGGAACTAGGGAATGTCTGGTTGAGTGAGCAGCAAGGAGCTGAGGGCCTCCCACCCAAAGTGAAAGCAGGCCACAGAGCAATTGTAACTGCTTGGGCAATTGGATGTGTGTTCAGGGAACCACAACATTGCCAAGGAGAAATGCAGTGTGGTGAGCTGTTTAGAATAGACTAAGTATTTTTAGGGAGAGTAAAAAATATCCAATTCTATTTTGCTAGACATCATTTATAAATATCTTTCTACCCAGGGATGAAAGATTATATGCAAGCAAGTATGCCTATAAGTCTTCAACAAACACTTGTCTAAACTTGGCTAAGAAACTTAACATTGTCGGGGCGTTGTTGCAAATGATGTGCTTCTCTTTGCTAATATCAAACATTCCTGACATTAGCTAAACCATGCTCTTCTCAGAGGCACATTCTTGGAAGGTATATGGGTAGGGGTGTGGAAGCAGGGAATACTGGATCTTGAAGTAATAATCTGGAAGATACAGGTAGAGCAGATGCTGATGGTGCCTCAGTGGTCTCTAAAAGGTCATCTTCTAGGCGTCTTCCTCCCTAGGTTCATCTTCTGACACTCCCTTTGCACTCTCTCTGTGTCAGTGATCCTCAGCTATTATAGTATCTCTGGTAAGCTGTGGTCCCTATGTCCCTTTCCAATTCTCTTCTTCACGTTATTTCCTTTGCCTACATACCTGCTGAACTTTTTTTCCTAGTTAATTCCTTATTGTTCCCTCAGTTCTCAGCTTTGACACCACTTCCTTTAGAAAGTCTTCCTTGACTACATCCTAAGATACCTGTGTTAATTTGCACGCTGCTGGAATGTGCTATATCAGAATTAGAACAGCTTTTAAAAAGGGGAATTTAATTAGTTACAAGTTTACAGTTCTAAGAAAGTGAAAGTCCCCAAATTAAGGCACCAACAAGAGGTTACCTTCACTCAAGAAAGGCCGATGGATCAGGAACACCTCTGTCAGCTGAATAGTTACGTGACTGGCATCTGCTGGTCCCTTGTTCCTGGGCTCTGCTACTTTCAGGTTCTGTTCCTGTGGGGGTTCCTCACTTTACTTCTCCATGGCTGCTTTCATCTCTTGGCTTCCCTCGGCTCTTCAGGTTCTGGCTTGCTTAACATCTCATGGCAACATGTGCTGGGCTCCAAGCATCTCCAAACATCCATGTCTCTGTTCTCTGAAGCAACTGTTCTCCAAGCGTCTATATCTGCTCTATCAGCTCTGAGGCTTCTTTCATTTCTCTCTCCAAAATGTTTCCTCTTTTAAAGGATTCCCATAAACTAATCAAGACTCACGTGGAATGGGTGGAGTCACATCTCCATCTAAACAAAGGTCACACCCACAGTTGGGCGCATCATATCTTCACACGGATAATCTAATAAAAAGTTTCCAACCTACAGTATTGAATTAGGATTAAAGGAAAATCCTAATGTTGTGCCTCCACAAAATTGAATCAGGATTAAAACATGTTTTTTCTGGGGTACATAGTACTTTCAAACTGTTACATTGCCCCTCCACATTTCTCCATCCCCCTAATATTTCCTCAAACATAATGCTTTCACATTCTTTATGATGATTGCCTGTTTGTCTGTTTCCCCATTAGGCTGAAACTCTTGGAGGTAGGTGCCGGATCTTGTTCACAGTTAAATACTCAGTGTCCAGCAGGTTACTAGAGATATAGTGAATCACCGATAAATGTTTGTTCAATGGATGGATGAATAAATAAGTAAATAAGTATAAAATGTACTCCCCAATAGCCTAACAATATGAAAAAGTAATTGATAAATGCCCACCCATTGCAAAATAAATCAGTTACCATAGAGGTGAAACAAAAAGATTTGTTGAAAATGTTTCATTAAAAAAAAATTTTATAAAAATAATCTTAATTTACAGAAATCTTTCAAGAGCAGTGTAAAGAATTTTTCCCCAAAGCCATTTGAAGGTAAATTCCTCATCACCTCTAAATATTTTATTGTATATTTCCTAAAAACAAAGGCCCATTCCAACATGACACAATACAAAGAATCAGAAAATTATCTGGATCACCATCTAATCCTCAGGCCCTATTCAAGTGTCAATAATTGTCTCAGTAGTATCTTTTATGGGAAATATTAGAATCATGGGTTGCATTTAGTCATCAAGACTCTTTAGTCTATCTCTCAATCTTTCCTTGACCTCCACAACCTTGACATTTTTGAAGATTTATAGTCTGTTTGTTTTTTGAAGAATAGCCTTCATTTTAATTTTATAAGATTTTTTCATGACTAGGTTAAGATAAATTACATTGGCAGGAATGTCACAGAAATGACACTATACTCTTATCTTTACATTCTATTATGTAACAAATGACACTGATTTGTCCCATTACTGGTTAGCATTGATTACTTGAGTAGGATAGTATCTGCTAGGTTTCTATACTATAAAGTTACTGTTTTTTCTCTTTGTAATTCCCTCTTTTTATTTTTATTTATTTATTTTTTTACATGGGCAGGCACTGGGAATCGAACCCGGGTCCTCTGGCATGGCAGGCAAGCATTCTTGCCTGCTGAGCCACTGTGGCCCACCCCCTCTTTTTATTTTTGAGAGTTATTTTGAAGCAATGCAATGCATTGTTTCTCAATAAACTTTCTATGTATGTATGCATGTAGGGATAGCTTTCTTTTTTCTTTAATGGGTAAAAATTCATTAGCATCATTATTTATTTTGATGCAAAAATTGGCCGATATCTGGCCAATGGGCACCCCTTCAGGTTGGCTTTTGTGTTCTTTTGACATATTCCCATTATTCTTTGAGCATTTCTTTACTTTCTGGCACAAGAACATATTGTAAGTTCATCTTAAACTTTCCTTGCTGCAGTCTTGGAATCAGTTATTTCTTCATGGATCCCTGGTTCTTTTGATGTAAAATGGTAATTTATGGCATTATATTATTTACACCTGTGATCTTATTTATGCTAGATGTGCCCATTGCCATTGGATGTTGCCACTTCCAGGTTCTCTCAGTGAATAGATCTAAGGAACTTATATATACATATGCATTTATATCTACATTTATTTATATATCTATTTATGTAAATTGAAAACCAATAATTTACACTGGATACCTGCAATTCCAATCTAACACCATAGGGTTCAATCTCATTTTCATCATTTCCATATTTCTAACTCCTCTTTACTACAGTGGGAAACCTGGCTCTCATTATCTTCAATATATTGAATTGATCAGTTCCCCACATATAAAACCAATCTCTGATCCTGGCTGTTATACCCCTCTTGTGTGGATGCCCTTTACATTACTCTTGGGTTTTGATTCTCTGCTGAGTTTCTGACACCCCATATTAGGCCACCCTCCTATGTGGATGTTCTTCACATCTTGCTTGTGCTCATAACACATCAGGCTGCTGCCCAACCCAGGCGAATGTCCTTGTCCCACCACTTGGGCTCTAATAATACACACAAGCTGCTTCATGTTCTCCTCCCCACATGGAGAAGATACATACCTTGCACCACCTCACCTAATGTTTTTAGGGCTGATTTGCTCAAGAAGGGAAAGAAACTGAAGAGAAAGGGAGAGAATTGGGAGATATAGTGGAAGATCAGGTTTTACTTTTGGATGGAGAGAACTGGTGGTCAAAAGACACAATCTCATATAAGCTTATCGAAGTGAAGAATTCACTCTGAGCTTTCCTAGCAATATGATAAATGTTACAACTCCAGGGGTGTACAGGGTGTGATCAGTGGAAAGAACACAGAGCACAGAACAGAAGATCTTGACTGCTGCAATGCTTCAGTTGCTATCTGCTTTTGCACAAGTAATTTAATTCCTGAGCCTTAGTTTCTTCATCTATAAAATGAGAATGATACTTCTCTTGTGTCTACTCCATAGGGATTCTATGAGGAGAAAAATGAAGTGGTTTATTTGCAAACTTTAGAAACAAAACACTTGAGGTATAATTCGAATAAAGGATTATGGCCATTGATTCTGGCCTCCTAGTATTCACATCCTTACAATGTCTCCTCCCACATTATATCAGGGTTGGTTATTGTGAAGAATGGAATATAGGACAAATGATGGCCTGCCAATTCCATGGCTAGATCATAAAAAAAAATTGTTGTTCTGCCTCTCTCTTTAGATTACTTGTTCTGGGCAAAGACAGATTCTGTATTGTGAGGAGAGGCCCACATGGCCTCCAAGTAACAGACAAATTCGTGAGCCATCTTGGAAATGAATCCTTCAGCACCAGAAAAACCTTTAGATGATTGTAGCCCTGGCTACCATCTTGACTTCAACATCATGTGAAACCCTGAGTTAGAATATAAGCTGTTCCCAAATTCCCAAACCTCAGAAACTGTATGAGATAAATAAATACCTGTTAATTTAAGTTGCAGAGTCTTGAGATAATTTGTTATCCAGAAATTGATAATGAATACAAATTGTTAGTAGGGTGATCAAATCATGCTGCTTTGCCTGGGACTTTCCTGGTTTTAGCACTGAAAGTTCTTTGTCCTGGGAAACCCCTCAGCCCTGGGAAAGTCAGAATAATTGGTCACTGTAAATGTTAGGCAAAATATAAATTGCATTAGAGCCATAGGACCTTGTTATTTAGCAGAAGCAAAAGAATCATTACAGAAAAGAAGTCAAGGGATTATAAGTAGTATTACAATGTAGTGACAACTTCTGTTGCAGAGGGGCCCAGTAAATCTTGCTTTTTTATGCCCCAGTTAACTGAGTTACTGACATGCCATTTAGACTACCGTGGATCAAGAAATGAGAACCAGAAGAGTCCTGTTCCTTTATTGGTAAAACAATTTAGGGGCAAATCTCTAATTTAGGTTAGAGATAAAAAGAGTATTTGGCAGAGACTTGCTATATATTCATTCATCAAACTTATTTCTTCTTTTTGGACATAGCTGGACTTTATTTCCCAGCTTCCCTTGTTTTTAGGTGGGATTATGCGACTGAGTTCCAGTTAATGGAATATGGGCACCAATTATGTATACCACCTCCAGGCTAATCTCTAAAGCCTCTGTGATAACCCTCCATGTCCTTTTTCTTCCACCTGAATGCTGACCAGATGATGCCACATGTTGTAAATGACAGAGCCTGGACTGTGTATGACTGCGTGGAGCAGACTTCACCTTCAAATGACCCTAAAGGACTGTGACTTGAAAGAACAATATACTTGTGTGGTATCAAATCACCAAAATTTTGGTTTATATGGTACAACAGCCAGCATTACTTATCCTACTACTATACAGAATGAAACTGGAAAAATTGTAGTCTTCATGGAGAGCCAAACAAGAAGAAGCACCGGTGCTGTAGTTGTGCCAGGGCAAAGGGAAGGAAATCAGAGATACAAGATATAAATCCTGGGTAACTGGGTCTACATAAACTCTTATGTATATAATTGGCATTATTTTGGCCTTGGTATATTGAATATTATTTATGAACTGATCAAACCTCACAGCTATAGTAAAGTATTTTGTTGTTTTTCAGTTTTTTTTCATTAAAATAGACATTTTTATTATGTACGTTTCAGACCTAGAAACGGAGTGGCTTTTAGAAAGGGGAATTTATTAAGTTGCAAGTTTACAGTTCTAAAGCCGCGAAAATGTCCAAATTAAAGCAAGGATATAGAAATGTCTAATTTAAGGCATCCAGGGAAAGGTACCTTGGTTCAAGAAGGCTGATGACATTCAGGGTTTCTCTCTCTCAACTGGAAAGGCACATGGCGAACATGGCGACATCTGCTAGCTTTCTCTCCAGGCTTCTTGTTTCATGAAGCTCCCCCAGAGGCATTTTCCTTCTCATCTCCAAAGGTCTCTTTGTAGCAAAGGCTGCGTGGGTGGCTCTGAAGCTTTTTCCAAAATGTTTCCTCTTTTAAAGGATCCTAGTAAATTAATCAGTACCCACCTGGAATGTGTGGAGTCACATCTCCCTCTAATCAAAGGTGAATCCCACAATTGGGTGTGCCACATCTCCATGGAGATAATCTAATCAACTTTCCAGCCTACAGAGCTGAATAAGGATTAAAGAAAAATGGCTGCCTCCACAAGATGGATCAAGATTAAAACATGGCTTTTCCAGGGTCCATAATCCTTTCAAACCAGCACAGTGTTCTACATGACTTGGGGAGGGAGCAGGCATGAGAGGGTAAAAATGGATTTTCTGATGTGGTGGTTTTAAAATATGTCCATAAATTCTATGACACTACTCCCTTCAAAATATGGAAGCTATTTCCCCTCATCTTTTTATGTGGGCTGGACTTAATTACTTGCTTCTAATGAATAGAGTATTGCAGAAATGGCTTTGTGGTATATCTGAGACTACATCATAATAGGCATTGGGACTTCCTCCTTGCTCTCTCTCTTGGATCACTAGTTCTTGAGTTGTGAGGATATTCAAGCAGCCTCATGGAGAGGTTCACATGGGAGGGGATTGAACCTACCTGCCAAAAGTCAGCAAGGACCTGAGGCATCCTGCCCACAGCCATGTAAATGAGCAGATCTTCCAGTTCCAGGGAAGCTTCAGATGACAGTAGCTCCAGACAAAATCTCGACTACAACCTCACGAGAGACTCTGAGCCCAAACTATCCAGATAAACCACTCCCAAATTCCTGGCCCAGAGAAACTGAAATAATAAATGTTTATAGTTTTTTTAACTGCTAAATTTTAGGGTAATCTGTTATACAGTGATAGATAACTTTTGTGCCAATCCAGAGATGGAATCTTAGGCTTGTTTTAATAAAATTTGGTGGAATAAAGAAATGCAACTGTACTTATCTCCTGAGCACTGTGTTGCAAACCATTTGGATCCAGTTCAAGAAGAACACTATGCATAATGGGAGATGACAGTATACATCCCAGCTCATAGACTCTATAGGCTCTGTAGGCTCCAGGACCTCCCAAGTATTCTTCCTTCTGCCCTGCTACATGCTCATTGGGAGTCTGGGCCCTGAGGATTGATACTCTGATGGTTGATTATCTCTGGAACTGTCAGGTAGTTTCAGGACTCATGATTATATTTAGTTATGATAGGCCAATGGGAAAAATCTAGCCTGTGAAGACAAGTAGGGAAAATGGGAACAGTCATAGAGAGGATGAGAAAAGAGATTATTTGCCTCCTTAGATAGGGAAGAATAGTTATATAAACACCTTAGTTTTCAGGAGGACTAACTATATGTTCTGCATTTGGGTTTGTGAGATTTTCCTATAACCTTTCAGTTTTTCCTTTTAGATCTGAGGTAATTTGAATGATTTCTCTTCCTTGCAACAAAATGATCACTTACTTCTACTAAATGATGGTTTCTGCAGAAGAGAAACAATTGGCTTTGAGGTATTATTTTCAGCAAGGCCAGTTCTTGCAATGCAAGATTGGATGACATACATGGAACTATTCCTATGGCAAGCTAACCTCTAACAAGCAAGTAACTCCTGGAGGAAGTCAGGGCATGAGTAAGTCCAAGGTGAAGAATGGTCACTTCACAGTTGAGTTTAAAGGAAATAGAAATATGCTCATTTCTTGAGTAAAAAGTGTTTTTAAAAATCCCTAAATTCTGGGGAAAATGAATTATTTTAACCAAAAATGTTTCTAAAAGAATATAAGATATTTCTGATTAATCAACACATCTCTGGGGTTTCTCATCTAAATATCAACACATGGTAAACATTTGAGTCTTTGCAATATTAAATAGCTCATAAAGGTTCAGGAAATTAAAGTTAAAAATAAAAAAAAATGCAAGAAGATATGAAAAATCAACTGCTTTAGCCCCTGAATAAAAAGCCTGTATGTAGATTTCTTGGGAATTGAAAGCTGTGTGCCTGAGATTTGCAGCATTGATCCCCTCACATTAGTGTGTGAGGCAGAAATTTGGTGGCTCTCTTCCAGATAAAAAAAGTAACTCTCACATAGAAATTCAACATAGCTGAGGTTACTGTTCAAAAATAAAGAGGCATTTGCAGGGTGACAATACTTGCCAGCACCACCCACATTCCAATATTCTGTTGCTGATTTCTCAAACGTCTTGTTTACTGTTTCAGTCTTGACCTGATTCATGCCCTAGGGGATTCCCAGTTGGCAGCTTGATTTGTAAATTTAATTTTAGTTCAGAGATGATTTGAATAAAAACTGGTTGTATGGGTTGTAAGCACTATGAAAACATACAGAAGGGCTCACACACATACATGCACACACACGGTGGTCAAGTCTCCACTAGAAAGATATTGCTGCATTTTTAGCAAAGTGCACTTTTTCTGAACGTATTTGCTCAAAATGTCTTCTGCTAATGACTCAAACAATTTTGTAAGGCACCCTTAGAGTGATTTTTAAAGTTCTGAGATGGATGTTTTAGAGATCAGAGCAGGGATGGGAAGCAAAGGACCATTCAATCAAAGCATTTCTTTCTAAGAATGTTAAGTAATCCTCTTTGGACATTTTAATGAGACTCTTTGTTTCCGCTAAGCTGCCCAGGTCCATTTGGAATGCTAAGTAGACGTATTAGCCTTGCACTTTTGGAGATCTGGGTGGGATGGGAGAACACAGTGGCATTTGGGGTTTGGCAAAACCTTTCAAATTATTTTTCAAACACTTTAGGTTTGGCAAAGGCAAATAGGATTTTGCCAAATGTCTTTTTCCTTCCTTTGGAGCTCAAGTGTATTTCAAGGAAAATTTAATCCATATGCTTCTGATTTACTTACTCTTAAGTCATCAAATTGTTGTCTTGAAACAATTGATGCTCAAGAAAGTCATTGAACCATTTAATGAAATTGTTGTAAAATCTTCACTGCACCCCATTCCTTCTTCTTTGCCTTCAATGTCAAAGTCATGTGATACCAACATTAAATCAAGTCAAAATTGGGGGTACTTTACATTTTCTTTCCCATTTAAAACCCTATGTGTATGTGCTGGTTTTAAGCTTGCAAAAAATATAGCCCATTGTTACTGGATAATATGATTTTAGGATCATAAAATTTTTTAGTTCAATATTTTCCTTAGTGCAAGACTCTTTTTTCCTTCCATGTGGGCAGACAACTATCTACCATCCCCATCAATAGTGCCCTCACTATGGCAGGAAATGGCCCCTCCTATTGCTGGATAGCTCAAAATGTACATTTTTCATTAATTTGTTATTAAAATTCACAATAAATGAGGTGGTTTTTATTCAGGGAGATTATGCAATGGTGACCCGGGAAACATCAGCCTCTTTTACAGTCACCTCTCAATGTTTATCATTAGGCTCTTTGCTTACCTGGGAGTTCCAGTGATACTCCAAACCCAGAATGCTAGAAACCTATTTCATCATTTCCACATGCAAACCTACTTTTTATTCTTACCTTTTCTAGCTCAGAGAATCATACAACCCTCTCTCCTCTGACCCTTTTTCCTGCATAGTCTGCACATCACCTTGCTACTCAGAGATTTCACTCATTGGACAAACATTTATTGAGTGTCTAACTCTTGGCAGGTAATGAAAAGGGCTGAAGCCCAAAGAAGAAAATGGCACAAATCAAATGGATATTGAATGCACATACCAAGTTATGTTCTGGCCTTAAACGATAAAGTGAGATTGGTCAGATTTGTGTGATATGAGTGCTTTCTGGTGAATATTAGAAGATACCAGAGAGATGTATGGACAAGCAGAGGTAGGGGTGGCCATAGTTTGAAGCCCTTGAAAAAGAGTAGCATTGGAATGATAATGACTGTATTTCTTCAACTGCAAGGGACCATACATTCCCTGCTTCTTCTGTGGATTTGTTGATTGGCTGCATGTGTGTTGGAGCTACTGGCACAGAGTGAGGGTAAATCTGGAAGAAGCACACTGGAAAACGTTGCCAATTGCAAATCCTGGCTGTGCAGAAGAGGCAACTTCAGTTGTGAAATCAAGAATACTGTCCTGAGCATACAGCATACTGTTTTAAAATAAACTGGTTCCCATACTTCAACTGAAGAGCTTCTTATTATTCTCTATAATAACCAGATACCTGGGCCAAACACTATACCATGGGGCCTTGGTGGTTAGAACTATGTGGCAGGTGTGTGTGTGTATATTTATGATCTCCCATAAAACATTCAAGACAGCAGGTGATAAAATAAGACTTATGAAATAAGCATGGACAAAATATACTGGGTACTTTTGGGAGAGGTGACTTTGATTGGATTGATCAGAGAAGTTTTCCCAGAAGAGATGGCAGCTGACTGAGTGTGGAAAGGCAGCTAGAGGTCATTCCAGTGAGGAAATAGAGGGGGGTTGGAGAGGAAGGGTGTTCTTGGTTGAAAGAGCAGCATGGAGACAAGAGAGCAGGATGTGTTCAAGAAACTACAAATAATTCATTACAGAACATGAGGATGGTGTAGCAAAAGATGAGACTGCATAGATGATTTAAAGGTCAGCTCAAAGTGTGTTCTATATTTCATGCTAAAGGACTTGAACTTTATGTTATAAGTACTAGGGGATCACTAAAGATTCCAAGCAAGTAGTCATATGATTAGATTGGAATGTTAGAAAAGTCAGTATGGTGGCCTGTAGAGAAAGTAGTTAATGGAGGGGTAGTCCAGAAACAGTAGGATCAGTTTGGAAATTATTTCAGTGATCCATAGAGGCATTTTGAGAGTCAGAAGAGCAGGGAGTATAAATTTGAGAACAAAATAGATAATGCTTGACAACTGATTAGGAGTGGATGGTGAGGGACAAGAATGACTCTTGAGTTTCTAGCTTGTGTTACTGAGGCAGTGATGGTGCCATTTACTGAGAGGAATAATTCAGTAAAAGGAACAGATTTCGGTGGGGGCGATAGTAAGTTTAATTGTGGACATTCTAGGTCTATAGAATGTGTGGGTATACAATTCAGAAGATAGAACTATATAGGTTTGGGAATTATAAACATATACAAAACTGCTGCTGTTAGATATCCTCTTTTTGGAAGAATATTTATGGTAAAAAGAAGACTAAAACAGAGCCCAGTGGGCCAGTTTTCTAGGTTTCCATGAGATACTGATCCCCTAAAAATTTACAGAAGCTGGGTGGAAGCAGCAGTAGCCAGAGTCCCTGGGGAAGTTTCCTCCAGATGTGGTAGCCATATCCAGGGCTGATCAGTGGGATGCTTGAGCATAGTGGTTCTAATAGCTTATCCTGCAGTCCTTGAAACTGGAAAGCATGATTAGAGTTTTCTGGCACTTACTTTGCTGTTAAACTGAGAATATAGCCAAGGGCATGATCTACCACCCCAGACATTTGCATATATTAGATAGGTGTGTCAGTCTGTGGTCGTGTGTTATCCATCCTGCCTGTACAGTGATTGTTATTAACAATTCTGATGTACTTAAGAAATCCTTGAATTTGAAATCTTCAATATGAAAAAGTTCTAACAGGTTAGAAGTCCATTCATATTTTCATAAGAAATTTCAACACTGTTTTGTCAGTGAACAAAGGGAGAGTTATTATTCTGGAAATATAATACCAACTGTTGTAAAGGTTTGAATGTTAGTAAAAATATCTTAAAATATTTTTATTATTTATTTGTGAATAATAGTTGTCTCTTGTTGATTGTATGACGAGTTTGAAGAAATTATTACAAAGCCTTGTCAAGGAATTGTGAGTAGTCATTTCAAGAATAAAAAAATTTTTTAAATTTTGAAAAACAAATTCCTTATAAATTATTTCTACTTTATTTTGCTTATCATAAATTACACAAATATAAAGAGAAGATAATGACTTTTTTTCACCCAATGTCATTTAGATACCTCCAGATATTGCCTGGTTTATCCCAGTATGTTTTACAAAGAATTTCACTATATATGTATGCTGTGAGATAAAAAAGATTGGGAGGCACTGACCTGGAAAACACCAACATTTAAGTGATAAGTAGAAAAAGAGTAGCCCATGAAAGAGGTTGGAAAGGGTTGGCCAGAGGGTAAGTGCCAAATAAGTACAAAGTGACACCAAGGAAGCCAATGGAGTAAGAGCAAGTGGTTCATAGCGTCATAAAGTGTACAGGGGTCAAAGGCTATAACTGAGAAAATACCTACTTAGCAACAAAGAAATGCTTAATCAGTAACTAGTGAGTTCAGTGTCAGTGGGGTACTAGGGTAGGATTGGTTTGTAACAGGTTCAAGAGGGAAGGGAAGTTAGGATATGGAGACTGTAAGTATAAATCTACCTTTTCAAGGAACTTTGTTTTGAAGAGTTGGAAAGGATGGAAGCTAGAATCAATAAGAGTTGTGAATCTTATTGATTCTAGCTGCCATCCTTTCCATCTCCTGGAATTGGAGACTAGAATATATTTATGAGGTGGCATAAAAGGCCAATTGAAAGAGAGTGGTTACAGCTATAAGAGAGAGGGGGATAAATAATGGTGCAGTCTCTGAGGAGGTAGGTGGGGAGAAGATCAAGGTACAGGAAAATGGGCTAGCCTAGAACACAAAGGATACCCTTCCTTGGTACTCAGAGAAGTGGAGATGGACATGGGGTTCTTATACCTACATATGCTCATGTGGCTACAAATAGTTGAAGGCATATATACCCTTGTTTTTTCTCAGTGTATTAGGTGGCCAAGGCAATCTGAGACAGAGGGAGGAGAAACGAGCTGGAGAAGAATAGTTAAGTTTGAACTGGGACTAGAGACCTTGATTTTGTAATGGCACCCACCTAAACAATTGGGTGATTTTCTTAAGAGACTTTCAGCTGGTGCAAGATAAGAGAAGACAGATGGTTAGGTTGATCCAAGATTGGCTATTTCAGAATGACCATAAAGAGTGGAGAAGCGAAGGGGCTAGAATTATGAGAGCACTAGAATGGTTGAGGAGATAAACATGGTTTGGGCAACAAGGATTGAAGGGAGTGCAGCTACTTGCTATCTATTGCCTACACCAGGTATCTAGGTGCCAGAATTATTAGAGAATGAAGGGAGGAAAGAGAACATTTTGTTCAGAGTTTGAGGTTATAGGCGATTTTATTTACAATGAGATTAGAGTCCCAGTTTAAGGCTTAGGGGACTAGAAGACGACGAAGGAAAACTTCAGGAGGGTGGAAACATGGGGCAGTAAGGGTAGAGAAGAGAGGATCTCAGAGGTTTGCATTTTGGGGTGGAATTTTAGGAATTCTAGGATTGCAGGCCTGGGAGGTATGAGTGAGACCAACAGGCCTTGATGTCCAGGAGGAATACAGGCTGAGCTCCAGGTGGCTAAAGGACCCCCATGAGACCAACTATGGCTGGCCTTCAGGGTTCTAAATTTAATGTGGTAAGGAAGTATTCAGTGTGTCAGAAGAGTTGGAACCAGATAGAATGGAGATGAGAATTTTGCCTTAGAGACAATGCTGCTCAGGAGGTTAGTTATGCTTCAAGTCTCAGATCAAACCTTGCTTGACCCATTCAGGATGCTGTCTCTGACATCTCCAAGCAGCAGCCAAACTTTTTTTTTTTTTTTTTTTTATCAGGAAGGAGTCCACACAAAGGAATATGATGTGACAATGTGCTTGATCAGGAAGCAGTTTTACTTTTGGGTCATCTCAATTTCACCTTCAAGGAAGTGTTCTGGACAGTAGGCTCCTGAGTCATGGTCGGCAGGTCAGGCTGGGGCTCCACACAAAATGAGAATTCTTCTGTGTACAAGTCCAGTGAAACTCTGACTCCAGCCTTTTGCCCCCAGGCTGGTCCAACAAAAACAACAATTTTGGCTTAGAAGAAAAAGCATGCTACCATCCAACTTTGCCACTTGAAATGAAACTAGGAAAACATCCTTAGAACAAAGACGGGTCTTGATTCACTTATTTTTTCCTGAACGAATTAAGATTTTAATAATTGCATCATTTCTATCCTTCAAATTTGATATAATGAGGAAATGATATGATTTTTAATGATTCAAAGGTCAGATGCTGTATGCTATTCATTTTGAGACAGTTATTTGAGGTAGTTTGATGAGGTACTATCTTTGTTAGTACTATTTGAAACATCTTTTTCCAGCACTCTGGAAATTCATTTTTTAAAAGTTACCATGCACAAGTATAACAAAACACTCAATAATGTTTTAATTATATGCTTCAAAATATTTTATATAAAAATGGGATTTTTTTCGGTTGGATGCGTTACTTATTATTATTTTTTTTAACAGTTGACAGCTCTGAGAATATAACCCAGGAGTAGAAGCAGGAAGGAGTATGTTTAGTATTAGTTCTGATGCTATGTATCTAAATAACAGCTCTATCATACATGTCATTCCATCTCATCCTTGACTCTTCCCTATCTCTCGCACGTCCCTATTCTTGTTTCTTTCCTTATTCTCTATAGTGAGGGAGTGTGTCTTGTGTTTGGTGTCTTTTTCCTACGTACGATGAAAGATATAGGCTCTCACTCCAGAAAAATATTCACACACACACACTCAAGCACACTATTTTGGGAGATTCATACCCTCTCCCCCCACCCTGTCCTCTTGAATCTCATCCTCATCCTTCCAAATTAAGTTCCCCTACTCTAACAAACAGGCATTCAGTAAAGACTACCAATCAATGTCAAAGTGTTTAATGCCTTGCCTGACCTAGAGAAGGTATTCCATCATGTTTGATGAGCTACATTGCTGGAAAGGCATGCCATTTTCAGTAAGGATGAGTAGGGAAGAAAGCAGGAGTCTTACGGGTAGTGGGTTGGCAGAGGAGTGGTGTGGTGAGATGAGGGCTGTTGGAGTAAAGGCAGGATGAGTACATATTGAAGTTTCAAAATTATTTACTCTTGGGCGGCTGCCGTGGCTCAGCAGGCAGAGCTCCAACCTGCCATGCTGGAGGTCTGGAGTTCGATCCCTGGTGCCTCCTGCCCATTAGCAAATTAAAAACAAAAAATTATTTACTCTTAAAAAAATCTCAGTTCACCATAAATACTGAGAAAAAAGCATTCTTCAGTTAAAGAGAGAAAGGACCCAATCTTAAATTTCTGGAGCTGGACTCTGTGGACCATAGGAAAATATTGTATCATATCAAAGGAACTTCTAAAGAGTGATGTAGGTAAAAGAAACACTTAAAGGAAAGTTGAGATGGGGAGTAACCCCCAGAGGTGTCAGGTGAAGCTTGGCCCCCTCATTGTTTTATAGCAACCAGGCAAGGCTCCCAAAGGAGTGGGCCCAGGACACAGCAGCTGCTGGTATTGCTCTCCCCTGGCACCAGGGGCACTCATTCCAAGGCTCTCTCCCGTATTCCCTAGAGGAAGAGAAAACATGCTGCACTTCTGTGGCATTTCTACCAGAGTTTCAGCTCAATCACTGTCTAGTCAGAAAGCATTGGCCTGCTTTCTGTGTAGACTATTTCCACCAGAGCTGGTGTGCTCAACTCTTGCCAAAAACAAATTCCTGACGTAGATAACTAAAATAAAACTGCCTGTGAAAAGCTAGTTTATACATTGAGACAGAGTCTTAACTACAAATGTATTTATATGGAAAAAATAAACAACAGAATAAATCACCAAATTGCACACTCTCCCTCTTCCTTCCCTACCCCAGTTTTTCTTTTCTTTTGTATTCAACCTACAATCTTTTTGTGAATAGTTTTTTTTTTTTTTAAATGAAGAAGTTGTTTGATCGACTTGGCATACATCAGCTGAAAACAAATTGATTTGACCAGGAGAGGAGTGTCAAGAACACTTTGTTTCTAATCTGAAAAAATGGGGGCTGAGATGGTATTCGCCTTAGGAAACAGGACAGACAACCTGAATTTTAAGGCTTTCATTTGGTTTCCATTTAAAAGGTCAGTTCTTAATCTCCTCACCAAATAAAGTACAAAACTTAAACGCAGTTTTTTTCTGCTTTCCTCAATATAGCCAGGATATGTCAACTGAGGACAAAAGAGGCTCAGACCTTTTCAATAGGTCCTTTACCCCTCAAGGAGGAATCTGTTCTGTGACTCTATAGGCAGGCAGTTGATACACTGATTTACTAAAGGTTACAATTTTAAAGCTAGGAGGAAAATAGTATAAACTCCCCACCTCAATTTGCTGAATTATTTCATCTTCTGTCATGACACAAATATCCATGATGTTAGGGAGAGAAGTTTGGTCTGATACATTGCACTCTTATCAAAGAATATGCTCATCATTACTGGATCATAGATTGATAAAATATGATCTAAATAGTGTTAGTAATCAGGATTTAGTTTTCTTTTGGCTTAGTTTTCCCCACATGGTTTTGGTTTTGTGGTTGCCTTTCCAGCTCTGAGCAAATGTAATAAAAAAAGATCATTAAGAAAATAAAACACAATATGATTTGTGAATCTCATTCAGTCTAACCCTCTAAATAAATTGATTTTTTAAGGAACTCAAGACTGAAGTATGATGCTGTGGTAGAGACACATGCATTGAGTACCCAAACCAGTACACAGATATAAAACTAATATATCTCATTTATGAATGCCATTCTCATCAGAGAAATATGGTCATTCCCCTCTGATACTCTAACAACAACAACAATAACAACAAAAGAAAAACAAAACAAATCCAGCAATGAAGAAAGTATAAAAATTTATCGGTTGGAGTGGCCAAGGGAGTAGAGCCAAGTTCTTGCGGGTAACCATCAATTCTCTCTTATTCTCCTCTGCCAAATCTCATCTACCATGACGTAATGCAAACAAAGGCTCTTTATGCATCTTGGTCGGCTCCGACCTGTCCCACAGAGTGTGTATTCATAACGTGAAAATAATAATGGTAAGGATGGTAGTTAACATACACCATGTGCCTGCTGTTGCATTAAGTACATTATAGGTATTATATTTGGTCCTCACAACAATTCTCTGTGGTAGGCTGAATTATTATTACTGCTTTATCAAGAGAAAATAAAGTTGGACAGGCTAAATAATTTCCCTTACGTCACAGGCTTAGGAAAAGGGTGGAATGGGATTTGCAATCAAATTTTAGATTTGAAGTTATATGTTAGCACTTATCATTTTGCCTGTTATCTCTTGGGTCAATCCAAGAGAGGCAACTACCCACCAGGAAAAGAAACTACCTAGAGGGATGGAGCTCTCCCTCCTTGTTCTGAGTCCCACTTGGTGCTGTGTATACTCTATCAGAGCACTGAGTGTTACAATCGATCTCCTTGTCCATCTGTCTATTTATCTACTTCCTCGACTAGACTGGACTCCTTGACAGTGAACTCTGACACACAGTAGGTACTTTATACATGGCAGTTGGGTGACATATGTCAAAATGTATTACTTTCTTGAGATTTATAACAATTAGGATCATAGGTGTTTCCCTAGCTAATTGTGCATTATTTTTCAACTCTTTAATAGTTTGTTTGTAATTGCACACCAACTTTTAAAATGTAGGCAGGTGCAGTTGAAAATACAATTTGGTGCAAAATTGCCATTATTATACTTCATATTTGCAAATTTAACTCTAATTACAGAATTAACTGTTGCATTGTATTGAAAATAAAGGAAGTGTTTTGATTTAACATTTTAATAGAAAGTGTAGGCATATTTATTAACTTCACTATAAAACTATCATCAATTAATTTTTGAATAGCTATGCCACAAAGCAGAATTAGCATTTTTGATGGAAGATGATGCTGTCTTGTTTTATATTAAGTTTGTTTTACTCACAGCATTACATTGTACTTAGCACAGTCCTCAGATGACCTCTAGTGGTGATACATATTAAATAAATAACAAAGTAGGTGAAAGTAAAATGAATTTATCGCTCTTTCACGATTAGTAACAACATCTGTTCTGACATCAGATAAATCAAACATATAAAAAAATTAAGATAGAATATTTTCTTGGTTATGCACAATTTTAATGTACTATCCTTTAAAAAGTCTTATAGTAATTAAAAAATAATTGTCAAGAGAATAGATATATACATACATATATAAATACACACATATACAGACACACACACATAATGAATGTACAAAGTATAGATAATAATAAAACAATTGACTATCTACTCACGACGTGATTTAATAAATAGAAAAGTAAATAGAAATTGAGAAGAAAAAACAGAGTTTAAGCTCAGTTTTTATTTGATATCAAAGGCCATTGTCTTCCCATAATGTCATACTACCTCCCAAGAAGCAGAATAAGAAAACTCATCCCTATGTGAATAAAATCAACCTCATTAAGACAAACATGCCATAACCCTGTGATCAAATCTTTAGGTCTCACTGGGAAAAAGAAAGGAAAAAAGTCTTGTACATAGTGGGTGCTCAATAAATATTTATTTATTTTGTATTTAGTAAACTATCTTCTGCAAATAACTCTTTATTGTATAAGTCTTTAAAAAGCTATACTGGGGAAATACCATTTTCTATCATGTAGAAAATTAGTATTTTTTGTCTACTTTCAAATTAAATTATTCCAAACTAATTCCCAGAGAAAATTGTTTCATTCATATTCTGAAAACAAAAACAACACTATTTTAAAAATCTACTGCCGTAAAACTCTTGCAGTATTGCAATCAGAATCACTTCTCACAACTCAATTTTATGATTCAGAAATTTATCATTTTTAACACATATTATTGGAAACTGATATTAAAATCTGTTGTCTTAAATTTGTATGGGACTAAACTACCTTTCAGTGGTCAACATGTCAAATTCGGACTCTGTTGACAGTTACCACTTTGTAAATAGAAAAAAGTAATTTTGAAATACTCAGAAACATACAGTTACAACTCAACATGCTTTTTCCACAAGATGTCACTATAGTACCTATGAAATATAGTCACAGATCCATTTGTCTGTGACCTTATTTTTAGAAAACAATAAATAAGATCCATACCTAGCACGCAATCCTGAAATTAAGTACACATATGAAATGAATGAATTTGTAGATCTCAAAGATCAACTACATATGTATGAAAGTAAACATTTATATGGATATACATAGAAATTTTAATTGTATGTGTTCAAGGAAGGTATAAAACTGATAATCTAAAAATCTATGTAAGTTGTAATTGGAATGACTCATTCTTAGACAAATACCTAAGGTTCAGGACATTTCACTCACTATTGTGACCCTTCTCATCAAGGATGTGATACACTTATGTGTGATCACAGATCGAGTTTATTTAACATGTGTGTGTAATGGTTAAGGGATGAATGCTGAGTGGTATCTGACTGGTAAACGACTGACAAATTCATGACTGCCCTTTGTTTCTGCTTTAAGTGAAACCGAGGTTAAGAGCCAAGAAGTCAGACCAGAGTTCGAAATCCAGCTCAGCCACCAGTATAACCTCTGGCAAGTTAATTAACCTCAACTAAACCTGCTTCCTTATCGATAAAATGGGGATAGTAATATCTATCTCACTGGGGTTGCTCTAGGAGTAAATCAAGACAACGCATGAAAAGCACTTGGCACAGAACAGATACTGAATAAATGATACTAATATTATTAATTCCAAGAGGGAACTGTTAATAGAATCAAATTTATGCTTTGACCACAGGTCTTAGAATATGGAAGGTCTGAGTTTGGTTCACATGTATGGAATTGTTGTATAATAAAATTTAAACATATCCATAAAAATTTAAACATTTGCAATAACTGATACTCCACGGTGGCCTATAATCAAGCTTTTGTTTGCTAGACTCAACATTTGTTTGAAGAGTAAACAGAGGTCTGGCCTTGCTTATTGGAATGATTCTTTGCTGCTGGTGACAGTAACTGAAATTTGTCTTAAGTCTGGCAGCTGCACACAGTTAAACATCATTTGGTCAATTGTTAGGTAAACTGTGGGGTTTCTTCTCATTCTCCTGTGTTAGTTCTACCACGCAGCTTTGTATTATTCTCCTATTTTTAAGCCTTCAGTAGTTCCCCACGGCTCTTAGTATACAGTACAAACATGGCAGACACCTGCAGTTTGTCCAGTCAGTCCAATCAGTCCAGCTGTCATAGCCCGGTTGTTTTTACCACCAGCATATCAGGCATATGTTACAAATGAGAAGTCTGGATGCCAGGAGGCTGTGACTTGTCCAAAGTAATACTGCTACCAAGTGACTGAGCTAAAAATACAATCCAGGTATCCTCACTCACTGGCATGAGCTCTGGGTGAGAAGAGCAACTATAAAGGCCTAGACCAGGTGGGGATGGCAAAGAATAGCAGAATGCTCATGCAAATCTTGAAACTTTTACCTAGCAGTAAGAAGATTTTTCAAGGGTTGTAAGAAACCCAACTTTTTGCTGATATCTCTCAAATTTTAAATGGGGCAATTAATTAAAATAAAAGAATGCTATATTGCCAGCCATTTTGCAAGTTGAATGAGCCTAAGGCCACTCTCAGGTCTAGAGTCCTACCGTGCAGGTGGGAATTAGTTCCTATGCTAGAAGCAGCAAGGATACGTTGGAGCAGGCTCTTTGTTCGCAGAAGTGTGGTTGGCAGGCCAGTAGCACCCACATCACCTGGGAGCTTGTGTAAAAAGCAGAATCCCATGTTGTACCCCAGACCCCATACCTTCTGAATTGGAATTTGTGTTTTAACAAGATTCCCAGGTGACTCATACGCACACTAAAGTTTGAGAAGCACTGTCTTAAACACGATGTGAAACATCATCATCTCAGTCTATACTATTTAGATTCCTTATTGACGCTCTGGCTGGGTTTGCCCAAGGGAAAAACGTGAAATCCTTGGCACAGTTATTGATCCTTATTTGGAACTCTACAAATGAAAGTTTTTTTTCCTCTTTCTTGGGATTTTATTTCTCTAGCTTATCTGACAAGGGATTGTTTAAAAACATAAACCAGACAAAATATTTGACTTAATTTTTTTAATTATAAAAGGAACATATAGACAATAGAGAAACTGTGGATGAAACATGTAGAAAGAAGAAGAAAATAACCACTTGTCAATAGAGTGACACCTCCCTAACATGCCAGTGTATTTCCTTCCAGTTTATATTTATACATGCATATATAAACATATCTATTTATCTATTTAGTATTTTGAATGCTTAAAACATTCAAATAGTTCAATTTTTAAAAAATATTAAAAGATATATAGTAAAAAGTCTTTCTGTCAATTCTTACCCAACTGTCAGTTTACTCCCAAGCCTAATAGACAGCTATTGTTTAAATTTTTTATGTAGCCTTCCAGAAATATTTTTATGCACATTAAGCAAACTTGAATATATATACTTTCTATGTTTTTACGCAAACAATAACTTAACTTATTCAGTTTTGCACCTTATGTTTTTCCAACCACTGAAAAATCAACAGTTATGATACATTTCATAAATTGCTTTTTTACTTTGTATCTTACCATAAAGATATCCCATATTTTTACAGATTTTTCATAAATATCATTTGAAATGACCACACAGTATTTTCACTGTGTGTATTTACCATAATTTATTTAACCAGTAGATGTTACTGCTCCACATTTTGGCACTTTCCATTTAGTGTGTGTGTGATTAAAAACCTTTGTGCATAGAGTTACTACCCAATGGGTTTTGAGTGAAGCTTGGAAAGAAATTCAGTTCCTGCTGCCAAGATTCCTAAGTAGCCCATATTCATTACCTTCCTGAGTCTTGGTTGCTCACTTCTAATATCAATTTTGTGGAATACTCTGTAATCTACTAATAATTTCCTTTTTTTCTCACTAGAAAGAGGCATTAATTACAACCAAATAAAGCTTAACTAATACATAAAAGAAAGGGAAAGAAAGAAAGAGATAACACTTTTATCTAGCAAACTGTTAGTTCCATATATGGTAGAAAAGGAATGAAATCATCTATTGAGGAAAGTAGAAGTGAAAAAACCCCCAAAAAACCCTGCCTAAAATCGAGAAAATGACAAAGGAACATCCGGACCAATAGGGCATCAGCTCTTGTTACAGGAGGGAAAAAGATTGGAAAACAATAGGCATTTCATTGAAACAGTTTCTTGAAGCATGGAGAACTTAAATAGCTGAGGAAATGCAGGGAGAGCACACAGTCTACTGGCCATCTCTGAAGGAACAGGCTTGGAAAGAACCAAACAGAAACTCTCCATCAGAAACTTTATGAGACATATTCACCAATCAGAGCAAACTCTTAGTCCTATAGCGTATCTCCCGACAAATTCTAGAGCAGAAGGCAGAGCTGCCACTGTAGTGTAAGGAGGTGAGAAAGTCTTGACCTTGGTCAGAGATAAAGAAATACATGGAGAAAAGTGATTTTAGAATTGTGGGGAAATGCCCATTCTTGTAGGTGAGGATAGGAAGAGATGGTAAGTCTCTGACCCCTGTTCAAAGAAAATATTGAATTTAACCTTGGAGATCCAGTCAACCAGGGATTAAAAAGAAATTGAAACTTAAACTATTTGTGAGACTCCTAAAAGAAGGGGCCTCAGGAAAGACTTGGTGACCAGGGAGGTGTATATGTATATTTATTAACTAGCATGCCGAAAGAGCAGAACTCATAGGGTGCAGCCATAAGGAAACTTACTTATTCCTTCCTAGTGTTCGTTCAAATCCAATCTATAAAGGTTATTTGTCCAATGTTCTTGAAATCCCAGGGTTGTCTATAGCTTATCTTCCTGCTCTTGCATAATCAAAGATCTTTTGGGCACTTTATTCCCCCAAAGCCTCAGTTTGGGAAATATCCAGTTCAATATAACATTCAGAACTGCAAACTTCTTTCATAATTAAAGATACATTGATATATTCTCCCCATTTCATCTTGGGCCTGCTATAGGTGAAAAGCTTACACTGGGAAAAGGGTGGTGGTAGTGGTGAGCTTCTCTTTTGTCTCTGCTAGCTGTCTCTTCCTTGTCATTCACCCTTGCCTTTCAGCTTAGTGAACCTTTTCATAGACAGTGGTCAGCAGGAGAGAGGAGAGAAAAAGAGGCAGGAAAAGCACAACTTGCTTGGCATTGGTGTAATATTGATTTTTTGGAATCTGAAAGATGCTTACAGTTGACTATTTCAGAGGGCACTGTGGGGGGTTTCTGGAGACTGCCCACTACCCCTCCAGCCCCATAGGGATTTTTCACCTATAGTTTTCCTACATGGGCAAGGTACCTTCTAGATAGTTCTCCTTTTGCCTCTGTTTAACTGCATCTGCCATTTCACAGACTCTCTGTTGAGACTCTGTCACCCTTCCAGGTGCTCTGGACAGCTTTAGTTCTGGAAACTTATTTTCCTGCTCTCTCCTTGGTCCATAGGAAATATGCCAAATGGGAATTCTTGGCTTCTTATAAGTAAGAGTTCACTTACTCCCGAAATGTTTCCAGGGACTTTACTACTATGGGTCAATCCAGTTAACTTCTCTGTCTTTAGATATCTCAATCATGCATAAGATATCACTATACTGTGTCCCTTAAATTTCAGGAGACACATATTTAGTTCCAGAAGCTACTCTTCACTGGGCTTGAGGGAAAGAAAGTGTGCTCCATTCTTCCTATGGGTAGATGAAAGCCCTCTCAAAATCCTGTCTCATCTCCTACTCAAATCTTGGCCTCTCCCAACTTCTTTAAAGGCTGTAGATGTGTTGTTAGCTAAGGGGTATAAAACTAGCTCTTGACTACTTGTTCTGCAATTTATAATTAGGTGGTTGAACACCAACACTTTGATATGTGGGTGTGATCAAAGTACAGTTAAATTTCAATAATTTTTAATAATTGATGAGTAGATGCATATACAATTATTTTACATTCAGATTTACACCAGTTTTAATCAAGTCGTTTTTTTTTTTTCCCCACATGGGCAGGCACCGGAATATGAACCCGGGTCTCCAACATGGCAGGCGAGAACTCTGCCTGCTGAGCCACCATGGCCCACCCTCGAGTTGCTTTTTAGTACTTATAATACTGAGAAATCTATGCAATATGTGATTCTAGGAACAATAATAGTCTGGAATTTCCTTTTTATGTGAAAGATTTGCATGCTTTTGCAGATTTAAACTTTCAGTTTAGAAGTGTATATATATATTTTTTTTTCCCAGAGAAAAGCACTCATACTTCTTTCTAGAGGAATGAAGAAATGCAACGAGTGAGGAACAGTTTAGCTTGGAGATTTTGTACATATGTGTAAGTTGCTGGATGTCTATGACATAAATCTAGGTGGGAAAATACCATTGTGGAATTACATTTTTATGTTATGAAAGAGTGAGAAGAAGAGAGGAGAATAATTGACGCTTGATTTTCAGTTTCCATTGCCTTCTCCTGCAAGTGGACAAAATGCATAAACACTAAATGCATACACTAAAGATACTTCTTGTAGATGGAATATTCTGAAGGGACATTTTCAAAGAGTATCACTCAAATCACCCATTTATTCTGCATCCCCTAAACATGTCTCAATGTAGATCTGCAGTAATATCATGTACAGGTTTATGAAGCTCTCTGTAATTGTTCTTATACTGCTCTTTTTTGTGTATTTTAGAATATTAGATGGAAGTGGAACAGTTGAAAGGGGGTAGGGGGTAGGAGGCAGGATAGACCTTGCTGAATTAGGAAGTAAAAATAAAAAGGAAACGGGGTCCTCTGTTTAGTAGCAAACGTTACGGAAGACTAGGGGATTTTTTTTCTTTTTCTTTTTTTTTTTTGTGTAATGAATTTCTTTATTCCCATTGGTGAGGAGGGGGGTGAGTTTTTTTCTGAACTACCCATGTACCCATCCCCCCAGGGACTTTTAAAAGTAAGGAAATATAAGATATTTTTGATGAAAATACAGCAAAAGGTCATTGCTTCATTCCGTCCCCTGCCTTGCCCTTCCCCCATCCCACTGCACCCCTCCTAAGATAAGGGGTATTCTCTAAGCACTATGAACCTAGTGATATATTCAATAAAGTTATTTATAAATAACTTTAACTCAGAGTTGATACTGAGCCCCCTTACAAAGGTAAGATTTCACCTTTTAGACTTTTAAAAGGGCAGATGGAATATGGATTCATTAAAGAAAAAACTGAAAACACAGATAAGCACAAAGATAGTTACTATTCATTATTTTTATCACAGATACAATCATAGATTTTTTTTTTACATAAGTGGGATCATATTTTCACTTAAAGATTTTTCCAAGATGAGAAGCTGTAAACTCACTTTTAGTGGCATCACTTCTGAGGTACACTATTACTGTGGTGGTTTCTCTAATCACAATTAATTATCTCAAGAATTTTTTCTGAATTAGACAGCTATTCATATTTCTCCTTCTCGTCCGCAGCCAGTCACTACCTGTTATGGGTTGAATTGTGTCCTCCAGAAAGAAGTGTTTAAGTCCTAACCCCAGGTACCTGGGAATGTGAACTTATTTCAAAATCAGTTTACTACAGATGGAATTAATTTTGTTAAAATGAGGTCATACCGGAGTAGGGTGGGCATTTAATCTAACATGACTGTGTCCTATTAAGAGAAAAAATATAGGCAGACAGAGCAGGCCATGTAATGATGGAAGCTGAGAATGAAGTGAAGGAGCACAAAGAAAAGGAACGTCAGCGATTGCCAGTAATCACCAGAAACTTGAAGAGACAAGGAAGAGTTCTCCCCTACAGGTTTCAGAGGGAGCTTGGCCCTGCCAACACCCTGATTTGGGACATTTAGCCTCCTGAACTGTGAGACAGTAAATTTTTGTTGTTTAGCTATCTAGGTTTTAGTGCTTTATAACAGCAGCCCTAGGAAACTAAGACACTACATTTAGGAAAAGAAAAGCATCCATCAGTTGTGTGTGTTCTAAGTGTTTAAGGGGCATGGTGAAACTTTTAAACTCGGCTGGAACCTCTTGAAAGGGTGTTGGAACATTAACGGGAGTAGAACACTAGAACAAAATTCAGGTAGGAAATATGGTAGATAAAGAGAATCCTGGGCTTTCAACAGTGGGTAGTAAAGATTATGCACAACCTAAAACCCTCCAAAAGTTGAGGGAAGAACATTTGGTGGAGGAGGACATGGCAGAGTTGTTGGCCCCCAAACCTGTAGTATTTGGTACAGTATTGAGCACACATTCTGAAATTAGAACTGCTTAGAGAATGCGGCCATGTTTAAGGATATTGTATATATACTTTTAAAATGACCACAATGAACTCTAGTGAGTTGTTAGACTTGGTTTCAGTGTTACTGGGGGAAATGGATTTCTGAAGTATGTCCTAGGACCAAACTAACATCAGAGATACTCCAAGTGTGGCAATGGCACAGCAAGAATTTAATTCTTTGTATTTCTCCCCAGTTCTGTTAGAGTCTCTCTAGCTAGCATGTGTTGTTGGCAGCTGCATACCTTGTAGGGAGACCAGGGGATAAGAGAAAAACCAGGCCAAGGTAGGCTGCATCCGCTCTGCATCCATGGCTACCTTACTTCCAGCATTTCTGGAATCTTGGCTGGTAAAATCAGGAAGCTGCAGCTGGGTTTATACGTGTGTGCAGTCTCTTTCTGCCAAGATGCAATCCACCTGCAGGTAACATTTTATCTTTTTTTTTTTTTTTTTTTGCAAAGGAATTTTTTTCTTTTGAGCAGATGTACAGCAACATCCATGGGAAGCTATGTGAAAAGATGCTCTCTGGCTCAGTCAGATGATGATTCAATTCTTCTACTATCTCAGTTCACTCTAAGCTTTTCCTGCTGGCTGCCCTCAGCATACAGACACAGCTGAGCAGCACTAGAGTCACTCATCAACGGTGGGCAGCCAGAAGGCCATGCTGGAACATGCACTGGCAAAGGTCATAAACTTGGGGTTAAACTGCAAACAGGTAACAGGACCTGAGTGTTTGCCATCCAACACTGCTACTTTCATACCATTCTCTCCTTTCCAAACATGGATCTTGCCATCCTCTGAACCAATCATAATATACTGGGAATCTGGAGTAAAGGAGGCCTCCAGTGTGACAGCTTTGTTGTTGGCATAACCCCCAAACGTATGCATCACTACTCCCTTGAAAGCATCGATGAGAGGGATGAACTTGCCCTTGGTGGAGATGAGGATGAGCCTGCCATCATTGCTGAACTTCAATCCTGTCCACTCACAAGTCTGATCACACTGGATCTTAAACGTTGTGAAAGGTCCCTTATCAAAACAACGAAGGTCATAAAGTTTGATCATTTCAGAATTGACACCTGCAGCAAAAATTAACCCTTCTGGATCAAAAGAACAAACTGGCTTGCCCTGGAGATGTATAAGGCCCTGGCAGTTAGGAGAACGGAGATCCCATAGTCGAATGGTTTTATCAAGAGATCCAGAAATGAAAATGTCATCCACAGGTGACATGGACAAGGCCACCACCCTTTTGTCATGTCCAGGAAAGTATCTGATATATTTGTTGTCATGCAAGGACAGATAACGAATAGTATCGTCGATTTTATTAGAACTGTAAACCACTGTGTTTGCTGCATGCGTGTATCTGATGAGGTCCACGCCATATTTCTTACTGTACAGAGTTCTTTTTGGTTTGCCCTCCTGGCAGTCATAGAGCACGATCGTGTCGTCGTCGCTGCTCGAGATGACCGACTCACCGTTGGGGCTGAAGTCAAAGGAGTTAATTGTGTCCCAGTTCTCGCAGAACACCCTGGCTACACGGAAGCTCCGAAGCACAGTGTCAGTCAGCTTCATGGCGGCTGAGGCGGCGGTGGCGGCTCTAGGCCCGGGCGGCTGGTAGACGGGTAGGGGGGGCTGCCCAGCCGCCGCCCAACCTGTGGCAAGTGAGAGGACGGCCGACAGTGGGACAGCCTTCTCCCCCTGCTCCTGCAACACTCTTTTGGCCGGGCAGACGGGCTTTGCAGACCGTTTCTCCTCAGGTCACCTCAGGGCCAACGAGCATCCGCCATCTTGGTACCACAGGTTGAAGCCTAACGCGAGGAGCCTCTGCCGGGGTGCATGCTGGGAAAGGAGGCGGGCGTTTGCGTTTTTTAGTGTTTAAAGTTCCGCGAGTTTGTTTGAGTTGGGGGAGGAAAACGGTAATCAGCTAAAAGAAAAAAATATATATATTTATGGCGACCTAAATTGGAGGTAGTAATATAAATGTATCTTCATACATGGACGCATCTTGCACGTACTGTTTATATTCTCTTTTTCTTCCTGTGGATTGAGAATATTTTATCCCTGGTGTCATATTTGAATGGCACTCAAAATATGGTGCCGTTTCTTCTTTATGCTGTTCTCTAACGAGTAAAAATTATCCACCGTAAATTTTTACATGCCTATTGTGGCCGTCATAATTCCTTTTCTTGTCTCAAGAAAGGCAGTGATGCCCACTGTCCTCAAGTTCCCCAAACAATGTTAGAAAAAGAATGATATTCTCTAGAACTTAGTTCCAGTGGGAATTGCATTGAAAGGGTAGCAGAATATCAGAGGTAAATGGAATGCCAGGGGAGTCAGCTCCTTCTGTACCAGGAAAGAGAGACAGAGAAAAGAGACTGAACTCTCCTTGGAACAGTGGGTTTTATTCAAAGTTCAGATATTGAAATTGGAAGAGAGTTTCCTTTCTTTAGTGACTAGGAGAATACTGGGCAACTAGTCGGAAGTTAATGAAAACTTATGGATGGTTACCATGAATGACATGTTCAAAGAGGTGATTTTTTTCCATAACCTCACGACAGAAAGATGCTTTACTTTCAGACTTAAAATTACACCATAAATTTTTTTTGAGAAAAAAAAATAGAGACTAGATAAATATAATGAAGAAAATCATTACTCTATATGCCATCCACCTCCAGAAATATTATGCCTTATTTCTTCTTCAAAGCCGGGATCATACTATATATTCTATTTGTATCTTTTCTCCCCTTATCAATATAACTTTCTTCAGTTGTATTGTGAGTCATTATTCTATTTGACCTGAAACATAACGACTGAGAGAAGGTCCATAAACTCTAGTTGCTGCAAATACCTCCAGCTGTCCTGGTCCTTCTCTTATGGAATTTTGATTATTTAATTTTTCCTTCAGTTTTCTAGGATTCTTTCAATAAATTCTCCCATTTAAGCTAGAAAGCCAATTTTTGATGTCTGATACCAAGAAAACCTTAAGCACTATATATGATAATTATGGGAAAGACAGTGAGGAAGCACTCAGATCTAATAAAAGGTGTGGCTTTCTGTTGGACATTGAATCATGTCCTTCATCAAAGGTCCCAACCCCCTAGTCCTGTGAATGTAAACCCATTTGTAAATAGGAACTTTGAGGTTATGAGTTAATTTTGCCCAAACTGAATGAAGATGGGCCTTAATCCAATATGGCTGGAGTCCTTATAAACAAAGACAACTGGATGTGATAGGGGAAGCCACTGGAAACAGCCAGAAGCTGGAAGGTAACAGAATCCAGAAGAGAAAGAAGATGCCACCATGTGCACTGCCACATGATGGAAAAGCCAAGGAACCCCAAAGATTGCAGGTCAGCCAAAAGATACCAATCCTGGGAGGAAGCAAGCCTTTTAGCCTCTGAAACTGCGAGCCAATAAATTCCTGTTGTTAAGTCAACTGTTGTGTGGTATTGCTTTAGCAGCTGAGAAACTAAGACACTCTTAATGTGGCATATTGAAGTTAACAGAGCAAGAAACAAAAACCCTGATTCTGACATTGCATGAAAATGAGAGAAAAATATACAGAGAAATGGAACACCATTAAAAGAAGAATGATGTCTTACTTTAGCAGGAAAAGTGATTAAAAAATAGGGAGTCTGTGATTTCATTAACTTAGTAAATAATACCCAAACCTTAAAAATCTCAAAGGCAAGACAAAACAAAACAAAACCAAGCAAGAGTTTTGTTGAAGAGTCTATGATCTTACTAAGGATATTGGTGTAGGAAAGGCCATACAATAGTAACCATAGATCAGAACATTTTGAGGACTCTCCAGCTAGAGAAACCACTGCTGGGAGACAAGATTTGCTGGGTGAATGCCAGGGAATGAGGCAGGGCATTGGCCAACTTAGAAAAAAAGTATAGGCCCCAAGTCAGAAATAATTGTTAGGACTGGAAGAATAAAGAAAAGAAGACAGACCAGTGGAACTGGGAAGGCCATTAATAGGAAGACTAGATTATGTCCTTGGCAGAGCCAATATCAAGTTCAATATTAGAATGCCAGGAATGCCTAGTCAAAAGGGAACTGAAACTGATATTAGGTCTATAAATATTTATATAGACATTAAAGGAGAAGGGCCTGAAGACAGGTATAGGGGAAGAGCAGATTGCAAATTTCTCTAAAATAGGTGCTTCAAATAAAAGGAATTTCTGTTTATAGGTTATAGATTATATTTTCCTCCCCCCGGATATTGGGAAAAACTGAGAGTCAAAATTAAAAAAAAAAAATTAAAGTCTGAATACGTATTTCCTTCTCCATTTTCTCTCTCAACCTCTTTTGATAAGAACTGAAACTATGTCTCTTTTGCAGTATTCTGCAGATGAAAATGATCACATAATTATAGATGGAAATATATAATGGGAGAACACAAATAAATCAATATTTGGAGGCTTCAAAGGAACCCTTGGCAGGTACTCCAGGTTGTGGGTACTAAGAAGGGATCCTGCTTCTGAACCTGATTAAAATTCTAAAAGCTAGAGCTGAGAGGAATAAGAATAAAATGGAAAAAAGAGGCTTTTCTCAAAAAACATTTTAAAAATCTTTCTTTGCAAACATCTAAATCTCCCATTGTTCCAGCTTGCTAAAGCTGCCAGAATGCAATATACTAGAAATGAGTTGGCTTTTTCAATGGGGGTTTATTAGGTTACAAATTTAAAGTTCTGAGGCCATGAAAATGTGCAAATTAAGGCTTCAAGAGTAAAATGTCTTCTCTGAGGAGAGGCTGCTGACATCTGGGGTTCCATTTCTCTGTATGCTCTTCTCTCCTTTTCATGCAGTGTCACGTGGGAGGGCACATGATGACATCTGCTGGCCCTTCTCTCTTAGTTCTGTTTTCTAATAACTGCCTCCAAAATGTCTCTAGGTGTTTTTCACTCTCTTAGCTTCTCCCAGGCATTTTTCTCCTAAGCTCTCTCTCCACATGAGCTCTCTTAAACGTCTCCCTTGAATTGGGTGGGTCATATCTCCATGGAAACAACCTACTCAAAAGGTCCCACTCACAAGTCTGTCCCCAGAAGAATGAGTTGAAAGACTATAGTTTTTTCTGGGGTACATAACAGATCCAAACTAGCACATCCATGAACAGAATAGGGACTCTGTTTCTTTTAATATATATGGTGTACACTTTAATTTAAGATGTAAAAGCTCACTAAAAATAAAATTAGCTTTCAATTGCCTTACTTACACTTCAGAAAGATCTCATAAACAAATCAGTTTTTCTTAGATGACTTATCACAGTTCTCACTTAATTTTGTTAAAAAAGCCAGAGAGCACTTTGAGTTAAACTAATATTTATATGCAGATAAAATTGCATGCATTAAGTTTCTAGGGTAAGTTCATTTTCCCCTAAAATAAAAAAAAATTGTCATGGGAAAAGAGACTATATTTGGATTCTTTCACACGTGTATACCAGTCAGGGAACCTAAGTTTTCTCATTATAGTGCTCTCAAATTAGGGTTTTGTATGACTGCCTGTGGTTGGCCTGTGTCCTATTCCATCAAGTTTTAAGTCTACAATGGTATTTACTGTCAATAAATGTTCAGAGTTTACTAGGGCACAAATGGATCTTGATCAGTGATCTCATTTTCTCAAACTGCTTAGCCATTATATTGTAAACTTTTAGGAATAGGCATTCATTTTTCCTAGTTGCTTTAAAACACAGCACATTCATAGACAAGAAGGAGTCATAGAGAAGCTAAGGAGACTTCTGACTGTCATCTGCTTTTCAGAGCTCTTAATTATTATTGTTCTCAATTCCACTGGTAGTACAGAGAGTTGAGCTAGTTTTAGAATAGCAGTTGGATAGACAGTTATATGTCTGTGGAGTTTGCCATCTCCTTCTGTTTTTCCTTTCAGATCCAGCATAGACAAAATAACCGTGATGCATCTGCAACTAGTGACTTCCTTTGACCCATTTTTTTCTGAAATGGAGATGCAATGGAAGTGAGTCTTCACTGTAAACTTTAAGGGGTTGAAACCCTATGCTATGACAAAGGCATAATATGTGTAAGAAGGAACAGGGAAGGAAATAAGGATGGAAAAGGAGGTTTTTTTCCCCCCCAGATATGATTCCTCAGATAAAGTTGATAAAAAGGAAAGGGGTCTTTAATTCCCATTAGCAGAAATCCCCACATTATCTGTAGTTTAAGTTAAATTAAAGCCATAATAGAAATTGACTATGCTTTATAAACTTTCTTTGGTTTAGTTTTGTAGAATTTCTTTTATTTTTACAGTATAAGTTTCATTTGAATAGTTTCAACTTTTTTTCAGCTAAAGTAAGGGGTAAGATGATTTCCCATTCCTTTAAGTATTCTAATTTTAAACAATGCAAGTCAAATCTTCCATCAGATCAAGGGATTTATTTAGGAATCAGAGATTAAGTCAAAGCCCAAGAAACAATTAATGCAAGAACAGATTCTGAATGAAGAAACAAGATGAGAAGATTAATTTTTTCACCTGGAATAGGGTTGGGAGTCCCAGAGCTCCTTTCTATCAGGTACTAGGGTCCAATTGTTCTTGTTCAATTGTACACACAATTACTTTTAGAGTAGCTTTATGGCCTTGTTTGAGGTTGCTTCTATGGATCATCTCTAGGAAGAGGTGGCATGCATTGTCTTCCCTTTAGGGCCATGTCCTTGGTTGGCTCATTACTTTTTATGAGAATGTAAGGTCTGCTCCAGTATAGTTAATTATGCTCTATACCTAATTGGCATAAAAAAGTAATTCTACCTCAAATACTAGTCAAGGAGTATAACTTCAAATGCATAGTAGCAAAATGGCTAGCAAAAAACATGAGTAGCTGAATTCAGCAGTTCCCTTGAAGGGAAACATGGCCTTATCCCTCTCTTAGTGAGGGGACGGGAGTAGGGTGCAGAGAAGAACCCAGGTTTTGCCACACATTGGCCCTTAAAAACATCAGGATACGGTTTGCCCTGAGAGAAGGAACCAAGGACATACAACTTTGGATTCTCCTTTCTAGCCATTGTTAGGGGATCATTCTGCTTTTTTACCCCATTACACCCTCTACATGATCCCTAGGATGGTGGGAAGTTAGAGTCTCCAGTAGAGGTGGTGGGATAGAAGCAGTCCTTGAAGTGTTTAACACATAAGCAGTGACAATCCACTGGACACATTGGGCGTGAAACATGCATATTGGAGGTTAGTGGGTGATGCCTACTCTTGGTTGGTCCACCTGTCCCCTTGGAAACAGTCATAGGACACCTTCAAGGAGCCTTGACAACTCCCATGTATCAGGAAGGACTGGAAGGGGCCAGAAAACATGGGTAAGACACTCAGATTAATGGAAAAGGGGTAACATTTTAGCTCAGAGAAGGGGGCAGACAGATTGAATGTCCTTAGAAGGAAAAAATATTACTGCAAATAGTCTGGGAAAAATGTCTTTCACAGGAAGTGTTTTCACAACTACCCTGTTAGGACAAGTTACTGCTACCTTCTGTTTTTCTGCAGATTTGACCTGGCAGTGATCAGGAAGGAAGACACTTTGTCCAGCTAACTCAGGCCATCATGGTGGCAGGGGATCTGAGTGATGGCTGGATTTGCTGTCTGTTCCCTTGTTCTCTCTCTCTCCTCTCTGCTGAGTCTGGATGGATATGCAAGGAACTGATCGTCCCTGCCTGTGTTAGTCTGAAAACCAAGAAGTCCTTCATTTATGCCCTGAGATAAAGATAATGGCACAGCCATTGGCTGTGCATTCTTCTTCTCCACACTTCTGGAAAATCTGTCAGGATGTGACAACTCTGGAAGTAATGAAACTGGCAAACTGCTCAGTCAACTTTCAAATTTATTCACCAATCAACACATGATATGCAATCTGTCATCCACCTTGGCTGACATTGCTGAGTTCATAGCACAAGCCCTTCAGTCTCAGCAAAAATCATTAGACTCTATAGCCAAAGTAGTGTCTGACAATCGCATTTGCCTCAGACTTTCTCATAGCCCAGCAAGAAGGCATATGTGTTATTGCCAACATCTCCTGCCATATGTTGGCTAATACTTCAGGACAGGTGGAATGGGAGGTGACTAAAATTCAATGGCAAGTCCGCTGGCTGCACAGTGTACAAACAGATTCTATGTGGGAACTCTTCAGCTATCTCCCGGGGGCAGGGGAGTATGGGTGCCACTATTACTTCAGTCAGGCTTGATCATCCTACTTGGAGTAATGGTATGCATAGGTGAAGGCTTCTTAATGTGCTGTAGCTGCTGGTGCTCCCAAACCTTTACTGCCAACATTATTAAAAGCCATGGGCTGGCAGGCCTGATCTGTTTCCATCTTCGTTTCTCAGGAGGGAGTTGGGCTTATATTGTGGAAACTAATGCAGAGAAGTAGATGAGGCCTGATTGAGAGGCTGAGGGAGAATAGCTGGGGAAGTCACAGGCACACACTAAATGGCCATCTCCCAACCCTCACCTACCGCCACATCCTGCCCCATCTCCTCTTATGTTAGGCAATGATGTTTCAATGTGTTTTCCTTCAACAACCTTGGGGAGATATTAAATCTAATAAAAAGGTCCAAGCAGATCCTAAACCTGGAAACTAGGCACAAGCAGCCACAGATGTTAATCAAGGGAGGAGTTCTCAGTGGCAGGACTCCCTTCCCCAGGGTGGATAAATAGCACTCTCAGACAGTATAGATTTGTCTGTCTGTCATAAAGTGGGATATGGAGAGCTGCCATCTACTGACCTTGAACCAAGCAGTTTTGGCTTCCCTAGGAGACTGCCATAATGGGGATTCTTCCCCGGCTTTTTTGAACTTTTTGTGCTATGTAAATAGTAAAGCAGTCATTTGCAAAAGTTTCGGTAGAGTACTGAATCTGTGTTCCCATGATGCACAGTGTAGCAGCTTGCTCCACAGACACCATCAAGTGCACTAATATACATATTATGGGAGTTCCAGAGGGAGAAGAAAGAGAGAAAGGAGCAGAAAGAATATTCAAATAAATAATCACAGAAAAGTTCCCAATTTTAATGAAAGGCATGAATATGCACATCCAAGAAACCCAATGAACCCCAAACAGGATAAACTCAAAGAGAACCATGCTTAGACACACAACCATCAAATTGTCCAATGCCAAGGATGAGGAGAGTTCTGACAGCTACAAGGAAAAAGCAACAAATCATCTACAAGAGAATTCCAATAAAATTAAGTGCTGATTTCTCATTTGAAACCATGGAGACAAAAAGACAGTGCTAATAAATCTTCACAGTGCTGAAAGAAAAGAATTGCCAAGCAAGAATTTTTATCTGTCAAGCCCTTCTTTCAAAAATGAAGGAGAGATTAACCTATTCCCAGATAAACAAAGGCTGAAGGAGTTCATTACTACTTGACCCACCCTATAGGCAATGTTGAAAGGAAAGGACACTAGACAGTAGTTCAAAGTGACATAAAAAAAATAAAGGCCTTCAGTAAAGGTAACTATATGGGCAATTATAAATTTTAGTACTATTGTATTGTAATTTTAGTTATGCAATTCCATTTCTTGTTGCAGGTGCTAAAAATGTCATACTTTGGACATACAATGTACAAAGTTATAATTTATAACAAATATAATTTAAAAGGTGAGGGAATGGTATATGTGTATGCTATAGGAGTTAAGTTGGCAGATATTAAAATATCAGAAGGCAGATATTAGCAGAATGGTTTTAAAAAGCATGACCCAACTATATGCTGTTTCCAAGAGGCTCACCTTAAATTCAAAGATTTAAGTAGGTTGAAAGGGAAAAGATGAGAAAAAATATATACCATGCAAGTAGTAACATAAAGAGAGCTGGTGTAGTTATACTAACAGCAGACTTTAAGTCAAAAACTAATATCAGGGACATTATATACTGATAACGGAGTCAATTCAACAAAAAGACAAAACAATGTTACGTATATATGCACCTAACAGCAGAACCCATAGCATACAAAGCAAATATTGACAGATTTGATGGGAGAAATGTGGGAGACTTCAGTATACTACTTGTTTTTTTCTCATGGGCAGGTACTGGGAATTGAACCCAGGTCTCTGGCATGGCCTGCGAGAACTCTGCCTGCTGAGCCACCATTGTGTACTACAATGGTGGCTCTTTAGTGTACTACTTTTAGTAATGAATAGAGACAGTGCTGAGAGGGAAATTTATACCTCTAAATACCTACATAAAAAAGAAGAAAGGTCTCTCTCTTTTGAGACCTAAACTCAAAACTGGAGGATTTAGAATAAGAAGAGCAAACAAAGCCCAAGTAAGTAGAAGGAAGAAAATAACAAGGATTCGATCAGAGATAAATGAAATAGAGAATGAAACAACAATAGAGAGAATCAATGAAACCAAAGGTTTGTTCTTTGAAATGATCAATAAAATCAACAAATCTTTAGGTAGACTTATAAAGAAAAAAAAAAGAGAGAGGCATCAAATAACTAAAATCAGAAATGAAAAAGGGAACATTATTACTGACCCCACTTAAATAAGGATTATAAAATGATACTATGAACAACTGTATGAAAACAAATTAGATAACCTAGATGAAATGAAGAAATTCCTAGAAACACAAAATGACCTACACAATGCAAGAAGAATTAGATCTCAACAAACCAATTACTAGTAAAGAGATTGAGTCATTAATCAAAAATCTCCCAACAAAGAAAAATCTAGTAACACACAGCTATTTAGGTAATTTTACCAAATATCCAAGAAGAAATTAACATTAATGTTGCTCAAACTCTTCCAAAAATTGAAGCGTAGGAAGCAATCCCTAACTCATTCAATAAGACCAATAAAGATAACACAAGAAAAGAAAATTACAGACTAATACCCCTTATAAATATAGATGCAAAAATCTTCAACAAAACACTAGCAAACTGAATCTACAAAACATTCAAAGAATTATACATTGTGATCAAGTGGACTTTCTCCCAGGTCTGCATGAATGGTTCAACTTAAGAAAATTACTTAATGTCATATTTCACGTTAACAGAATCAAGGGGAGAAGCAAATGACCATCCTAATTGATGCAGAAAAGGCATTTGACAAAATCCAGCACCCTTTCTGGATAAAAATACTTAGGATCTAGAAATAGAAGGAAACCTCCTCAACATGATAAAGGGCATATGTAAGAAACCCACCTCTAACATCATACTCAATGGAAAGAACAATTTCCCTTTAAGATCAAGAACAAGATGAGGATGCCCATTGTCAACATTGTAGTGAAAGTTTTAGCTAGACCAATTAGGCAAGAGAAAGAAATGAAAGGTATTCAAATTGGAAAGGAGGAAGTGAATTTTTCCTTATTTGCAGATGACATAATACTATATACAGAAAATACTGAAAACTTCACAACAAAGCTACCAGAACTAATAAACAAATTCAGTGAAGTCGTTGGGTACAGCATCAACATGTAGAAATAAGTAGTGCTTCTATACACTAGCAATGAATGATCTAAGGAAGATATGAAGAAAAAAATCCCACTTACAGTAGCAATGTAAAGAATCACTATCTAGGAACAAACTTAACCAAGGATGTAAAGGATTTGTACATAGAGAACTACAAAACATTGCTAAAAGAAATCAGAGAATACCTACGTAAATGGAAGGACATTCTATATTGTTCATGGATTGGGAGACTAGGTATTGTTAAGATATCTCAGATTTGTTCTGCCATGCATTTCTTCCTTTCCAAGGATAAATGAAAAATTCATTTTACTGTTTTTATTCTTAAAAGCTATCTTGGGTATTTTACCTTTCATGAAAACCTTATGCATATGTTTCACTTGGCCCATTTATGATGAGTATTTGAATAGAATGTTGCATAAAAGATGCTATTTTATGCTACCATTATCAAGAGAGTGATTTTCATGGAGAGAAGACTAAAATTTTCTTATAGTAGGATAATCCCCACACTCTATCCCTCCTATTTAACTGAATAACAACTTTAAATGTTTTTTTGGGGGGGTATTAGCAGGGTGAACAGGGAACTGCGGACTGATAGTCACAGTAACGTCGGGTTGTATGTGCCGAAAGCACAGGAACACCTATAGGGAATTATGATCTACATGATATAAAAACATCACTGTTGTGTAGAATCAAGGAAGCACAGAATGTCAAAGCCGGAAACTTTTAGGTCATCTAGTCCAATCCTGAATTTTTTATTCAAAATTTTATGTGAGCTCTTTGATGTGCTATAGCCACAGTAGAAGGTTCATTGAAATACATTAGATATAGTACACATATATCAAGAGAAGTATGTGATTTTTTTAATTTTGAGATATAGTAACATTTAAGCACTTTACAATAAGATCTCGTTTCGTTGCTATCTGAATTTCATGGGTCAATCCAATAGCAAGCAGCTTTTCAACAAGAGCTTTAAGAGTTACATTTAAACACAAAACCATATAATCATAGCACATTTAAAATAGGTGTTATGAACCATTTATTTCAACTACCTACCCATTTCTCAATTTCCAAACATCTTCAATTAAAAAAATTTTTTTATTAGCTGAATGTGGTAGACAAATACCATACTAAGAACAGCCTCTAACATTTTCTGTATTTTCTATCCCACGGAATATAGTTCCTACTTCCTTCTTTACAAGAGTTCCATCCAAAATAAGGGGAAATGGACTATTAATCCTGACTGTATAGTTTGGAAGGGACTGAAAGGAAGCAAGCAGATTGCAAAGAGATTTGAATACCAGAAGTGGGGGAACATTGGAGGTTCTTCTAGAGTCTGTTTGCCACAATTCACTAACGAAAAAATGTCACAAAATTTTACTTATGACTAAATTCCAGAGGTACAGATAATACACATAATATTTTTTCAGAAGCCAGAGACAGCACCATACAAAAGACGAAGTTTGGGTGACTTCACCCAAATTTCTTTACCTTTCTGGACTTGTTTCCATATCTGTAAAAACAGATAATTAGATTAGATGGCCTTTAAGATTCTAAACCTCTAGATTGTGAATTACTTAACCACTGAGCTGAAGTTTTCAAATCTATAAATTTTACATATTATTACCATTTAGGGTGCATTCAAAATCAGAGAATCAGCAAATTGAAGGCAGTCATTGGCTTTGAGATATTTTCATTCTTAAAAGGCATTAAAAATGTTCAGAGTGTGACTAAATTTTTTTTTGTGTGTGTGATACATAGGTTACTGATTTAATGTCTTCTTTCATAAAGTATCTCCCGTGCTTCCTAAAACACAAACACAGGTCTCTGAGCAATGGAAAACCACTCTGTGCTGGTTTGAAAGGATGTATGTACCCTGGAAAAACCATGTTTTAATAAAAATCCCACTTCATAAAGGTAGAATAATCCCTACCAATGCTGTATGTTTGAAACTAAAATCAGATCATCTCCCTGGAGATGTGATTTAATCAAGAGTGGTTGTTAAACTGGATTAGGTGACAACATGTCTCCACCCATTTGGGTGGGTCTTGATTGGTTTACTGGAGTCCTATAAAAGAGGAAACATTTTGGAGAATGAGAGATTCAGAGAGACCAGAGCAGAACAACATAGCCATGAGAAGCAGAGTCCACCAGCCAGCAACTTTTGGAGATGAGGAAGGAAAATGCCTCCCAGTGAGCTTCATGAAACAGGAAGCCAGGAGAAGAAGCTAGCAGATGACGCTGTGTTTGCCATGTGCCCTTCCAGATGAGAGAGGAACCCTGACCACGTTCACCATGTGCCTTCCAGATGAGAGAAACTCTGACTGTGCTTGCTATATGTCCTTTCACTTGAGAGAGAAACCTTGAACTTCACCAGCCTTTTTGAACCAAGGTATCTTTCCCTGGATGCTTAGATTGGACATTTATATAGATTTGTTTTAATTGGGACGTTTTCTTGGCCTTAGAACTGTAAACTAGCAACTTATTAAATTCCCCTTTATAAAGACCATTTTGTTGTTGGTATATTGCATTCCAGCAGCTAGCAAACTAGAACACACTTCAATGTAACCCATTGGCTGGGGACTTTGTTTTCTGTCTAAGAGTCCTGTGCCAGAGAATGGAATGTTTGATGATTACAGAAAAAAAAAAAGCAGTTACTTTTCCCTATCTGTTTAACCCAGGACAATGAACCATTCTTTGGATATAGGTACCCAGATACTCTCAAACTAAAATGTACAGAAAATGGGTCCCAGTGAAAGTTAAGGATCCATACGCAGGCAGAATAACAGTTAGGAGATTCATTAGAAACCAGTATACAACCACAACATTTGAATTAGAAAGGCAGCAAAGGCAAAAAAGGGTGCTTTACATTGGCATGTCCTGAAGAGTGGGGAACACTGGACTCTATCAAAACAACAGAAGAAACCGTTCACACGATGTCTGAATAAGCAAGTAGAACAAAGTCTTCCTAAAAAAGGGAGCAAAAACAAGTTGAAATCATCCTACTAGGGTATCTTAACACATTCTTTTGGGATGAATTCTAAAGCTTGCAGCTAGTGGGAAAGAATGTGTTAAAAAAATAATTTCTAAGAAACAAATTCCACTTCCAAATAATCGTTCTTTTAGAAATTGTGTTTTCCTGCACATCCCACTTTCCAGAAAGTCATGTTGACCTTCCTACCACGTCAATCAAAGTAATTCTAGCCTGATTTTAGGTTTGATTGCATTCTCCCTGTTATGTTTCCTTATTCATATATCTGGATAATAAATCTGCAATCTCTTCCTGTATGTGAGTTTTGAACCTCATTTCTCTTCTTTCCCTTGAGTTCTGCCATCCTGATTTATTAAAAGATATTTGAAATAGATTGAATTTTTTGCAGTTTAAGAATGATTCTGCTTGAATCATCTCTGGATATCAAGAGAAACCTATTCTCCTAATAGGACTCACAATAGTAAAGAGAGGAGAAGGGAATTTATCCCCCAGAGCCCTGTGTTTACTGAAGCTGCATAGGGACAATCTAACTTTCCTCAAGTCAGTGACTGGCAAAGACTAATGCTCTGATCCCATTATCTGTGCCTCCAAAACCTAAGGCAGCTCTGTTGGGTTGAAACAGGATTCCCATGAGAAGTTTTATGAATCTGAACAGTCCCGGACAAGCATCTCCCACACAACAGATTTCAACATGCCTATTTTCACACAGGCGGGTTAGAGTCAGTCTTGATCATTTCATGTGTATAGTTCCAAAGACACAAATGAATGGTTTTAGAAGGGTCAACAACAACTCCTAATTTCCTGGTTGAAAACAAGAAGGTCTCGAGTTTTGGAGGTAAATGATTCTCAAACTTTTCCACGCATGTGAATCACCTGTGGATTAACATGTAGATTCTGAATCAGTTGGTTTGGGTGGGGTCTGAGGTTCTGTATTTCTAACCTTAATCCAGGCAGTTAATATGAAGTATAGGGGAATAATTTGAGAAAAGAAACTATATGCCACATGAAAACAACTAAGACCGGAGCAAACCATAAAGCAGGCATAAAAAGCAATATTTTACATTTAAGCCTCCTCCTTCCACACTAACAATAATACATGAGTGAAAGAAAGATTGGGGAAAGAGAACAATCAGAAAGGGAAGACAGGAAGGAAAGAGGCAAGGTTGTGAACTAGAATATTGCTTTGCCCTTCTTTGGGAGTTGTTTTGAGGAGCAAATGAACTAATGGAAGTGAAAGGCTTTGAAAAGCATATATTCAAATGCCAGATCTGTAGCAGAATAAGGAAAAAAAACAGAGCTCCATATCTTGGTGTGGAAGCATATCAGCTCTTAAAACAAAGTAGTTGATTTGAATTACTTAATTTCAGTGCACTGGTTTTCTAAAAATCCAGCAATTTAACCATTTGCACATCAAACATCTCCCAGAAGCAAGACTGAAAGTTCTTTGCAGGAAAGGACATCTTGCTTTCTCATACCCAGTGACTAGTATAATGCCTAAGGAGAAGCACGCATTGATAAAAGTGTTGGAAGTGATTTTCTGCGGTTAAACTCTGCATTACAACAAATATGGATTCAACCAGAAAAGTAAACCTTAAATTGCTTACCCTCTTTTGTAACTGCAGTTTTCTTTTGCTGCTGCCTAGCACAAGCAAATAAATCCTTTTAATTGGCCCACCCCAGGGCAAACAGCCCACCCCAGTAAGTAATCATGTGGAAGAGAGGAGGCTGCCGAGGTGGGGTGCAACCTACTGAACAATTTTTGCTTTTATTTTACCAACTGATTTTAAAAGGCAGCACTGTAACTCGGCATTAAATATTTAAGGATGATATTAAGGTAAGATTTATTCATTTAACAGGCATAATGGAGTGGGGAAGCCACATGGAGTGACTAAAGGGCTTCACAGTGGGAAATCTATGCTAGCAGGCATCAATCCACACCTGCTAATGGCCATGAATAGGCTTGCTGTCTTGCTATTTAAATAAATTGATGTGCAATTCATCTGCTGTTTAGAGCCATTGGAAATGCACTGCACTAACTCTGTTTCTTGGCAAGCATCCCAATTAAGTGCCTGGGCAATTTATCAGAGTGCCAAGTGTAGTTCAAGTTGCTACCCAGCTTCCATCATTTACTAATATGAAAACTTGTTCAAAGAGGGGATCTAGGAGATGGGGAAAAGATACTGGACTTGAGTCAAAAAACTGCAATTCAAGTCCTGGCTACTTTACTAGCTGCATATGTCACTGAGTCTCCTAAATGTGTTTCTTTATCTCTGTAATGTGAAGAATAATATGGCTGCATTACGTACTTGTGAGGCACAAAAACAAGATAATAAAAATGAAAGCATACTTCAGTTTAAAAAGTGCTATTCATATTATGAGTGATCACCAATAGCATAATTCTTGCAGAGGCACCATAAATGCCCGCCATTTATTTCCCCTAGAGTTTGACTCTGTTCCATTTTCTTCCTTTTTTGTCTTAATCAGACAATCTCAGAACAGGAAGGAGAATAAAAATGTCAACCTTTTAAAAAGCTCACACACCTATGAGATACATAGATTTGTATTTCTTGGTGCTAAAACGTTCAGATTACTCTTGTAGTTTTATTAGCCACTTTTCTGCCATACATAAATCAATGAGAGAGCACTTTAAAAGCACTTAAAATAGGTATGATCATAAAAAAGCAGCTAGCTAATTTGAGAATTTTATTTAGTTTTTGATAAGACTTGTAATAGATTTCTGTTGATTCCAGTAATTTTGAAACACACCGTTCTCCCATCAATCTTTCCCAGTTGGATGTGTTTGGTGGTTTGGTTGCAGAACTTAGAAATATGATTTATGCCTTTTAATTTTTGAGAAATATTACTCAGAACAAATTAAGTCCATGCTTTGCATTGAAATAGGAATTTAGAAAACAAAGTGCTTACTTTTCAATAATGAATTGACTTCCACTTTATTGAAAAGTTTGAAACAAGCAATAAGACGGGTTATAATCATTAGTGGACCATGTGTCTCTGCTGATTCAGTAGCCTACTGAGTGAAATAGCTGACTAAAAATGCGTTGATAGAAAATGCATATTAGAAATTATATTGACTTTAGTTGTTTACCCCCCTAATCCCTTTGTTTGTTCTTCTAATTATCTTGTGTATATTATTAACCATAATAATTAATAAGATGGCTGACTATAATTTGCTGAATATTATTTAGTCATTAATGTCTAGTATGCCTTAGTATCAGCTGTGATTAATCTGATGATTTGGTGAAATGAAGATATTTCCATTAAGAGTAAGCAGTGTGATGATAATTCAACTACATCCAATGAGACCCTAAGTAAGGTGATATTTTCCAACCCCTCTCACGATACTCTGGCAATTGCCATTATATGTACTATAACTCATCTGTCTATTCAGCTTCCCTCTATTAATTTTTATCTTTCCTGGCAAACTGTCACCAAAATAATGGTTCTTTTTGCTTAGGAACCAGCTTATGCAAAAAACATTAGTCATATTGTTAAAGTTTAACGGTAAGAACAGCTCTTCTCTGTAGTCATTCTCTTCCTAGATTTGTTTGGAAAAGAATTTCAAATATTTTTTCAATTGAACATCCCTAACAAGAGAGTAAGAAAGAAACAATGGTAATAAGTGATTAGGGAGCTAGCAGGACCCCAGTAGAATAAACTACCACCTGCCTGGATTCTTGATATGAACAAATGCTCAATTCCCTGAGTAATTTCTTAAGTAATAAAAACTCACTGGAACTCACAATTCCTACCTTTAACTCAACTTCTCCCCCTTCCTATAAAGTATTGAGTCTCTAAGTCAAAACGTAAAATATAAGATCAGATTTAGGTAATCAGGAATACATAATCAGAGATGCTCAAATGAAGTTGCTAACAGGTACAAGACTCAACATCCTATGGGCACTAAATGTATTATTTAGAACTATTTTTAAAAAAAAATTATTTAAGAAAACAAAACAATACACTTAGAACCACCAAAAAGGATATCATAGTTGGCTTATCCATAGGCATATTTAAATAAAATATCCAAATAATCTTTGTAAAACCCGTGTTTGCACAGTAAGTTTCATAAACCAATTTAAAATTAAGGCAACAGGGAAAAAATCTACAAATTCAGATAGCAGAATTTCTTACATTCTAAGTATTAAACACTAACTTAAATACCATTTGATCAGCTGCCAAAACTGTGAACATTCTCGAAATATCAAGTAGAAAGTTACTACAAATATCAACGTTGCTGTCAATTCTGTCTCTACTATATAAAATTCATTTGCATCTTCATCAGTTTTCTACAAATACAAAGTTATAAAATAGCCTAGTCAAAGACAATAAAAATTAAGAACCCATTTAGAATCAGATCTCTCCAATGGGTTTGCTAGATCACACCCAGCATTCTATTGAAAGGGCATCCAGCCATCTTTTGCCCATTTCAGAGACTTGTATGACTGTTCTTACTACTTCTGCGTGGAAGATACCCCACTAATCATATCAGGATTCTCCAACTTCATACCTAGTAAACACCCAGTATTTTATCCCATAGATGCCTCTACTATGGTCATGAAGACTTTCTGTATATCCCTCTTTTTTGTCCTCACAATCCATGGTGGTCCTCCATACTAACCATTCCCCACACCCACGAAAAGCCAAAAAGGTATGAATAGATACTTGGGGTTTGCAGCCTGTAATGCTACTAATACAACCCTGGTAACAGAAGAAGAAGAGAATCTCAAAAAGAGAGAGCCCAAACCATGGCTTTTGCCCCAGAGTATATCTTGGCTTGAGAAGGAGAAGGGCAGAGAGAAAAATACACTTTTAATAAAAAAAGAACAGAGCATGGATGGAGGCTTTCTTTCTTTTTTTCTACTCTAGCCTCTATGATCATGTAACTCAATCAATTTTCCCTAGTAACAGTCTTGATATGCGTCTATCTCGTCTCTGCCACTGCTATCACTCCGTCTCCACTAGGAAAGCATCCAGGCCCAAGGGAGGCGCAGCTCCATCCATTTTTGACTGTCCCTCAGGGATGGATCCCAAACAAGCCCAGCCCTCTTCCTGCTACCATATCCAGGGTCTCAGACAGTGGCAAGAGCCACAGGACGTGGAAAATGAGTTATAGGAGGTCAGGCATCAGAAATATTTGTGTAGGAGCACGATTAGGGTTTCTTTATAAAAAATACTTGCCCTAGGGTCTTGGGCCTGAAATGCCAATTTGAAACAGAGATCTGCCCCAGAGAGTAAACAGAAGTTCTGGACTCGAGGGCTGCAAATGAAGCAGAGGCTACATCTGGGTTATTACTTTAGTCTGCAAATGGATGTGTACCTGAGAAGCTGTCAGCCCACAGGAGATCCAGCAACAGATATTAAGTACTACAGTTTGGGAGCCAAGTGTTCAAGACAGGAGCAGCTTAAGGGCAAAAGGCTGCAGGCCAAAGTGGAAGCGGCAAGCTTGAGTTAAGGCTGAAGAATGTGGTTCTTTTCATTTTGCTTTGGGTTGATGTCTTAGATCCAGTGTAAGGAATGTGCATATGAAGGAGGATGAGCTTCTGGATTGTTAACTTGACTCTTTTCTAAGTTGGAGGATTGTGGGTGTGGTAGACAATAAGGAGGAATCAAGCAGTTTACAAGGAATATTGTCTCTGACCTGAGCTAAACAATCAGGTCTGCAACTGAAAATTCCCAAGGAGACATATCAAATTCAGAAACATCAGTGCTTGCCACTGAGGCTTTAAGCAGACAGCTCAGAATCTGCTCTGAAGTTCCGTGCTCAGATATAGGACTCCTTGTGATTCTGTGTGGTACATGAACCTGCTGCCAAATATCTGTCCCTATCCAGTGATTTTTGGGGGTTCATAAATCACAAAAAACATTTTATCTTAAATTTTAATTTTATTTGCCCTCACGGAACAATGAAATCAATAGAAGTCAGGTTCATTTACCCTTAAATAATTAAAATCTTGCTTTGTAATAGTTATTAGATGCTCAGTTGAATCCATTTTAAAGTGCATTAAATCCTCTATTTTCATGAAATAGAAAGTTACTTAAGCCACTCTAATGGCAATAATTTTGTGTCAAATGTTACAGACCAAATCTACCCAAATATTCTTACTATTTTATCTTTAAATCAGCATTGCTATATATATCTATTTCACACAAGGAAAAAAATGTCTGTATGTACATTTTAAAGCAGATACATATAGCAAAGTCCTCTAACCTGTCATAATTTTCTAGAACTAATGGTATACTATGGAGCATCTTAACAAGCTCAGTTCTCATGTGCACTTTCTCTAAAACTGGTTTTGTGAGAGAAAGAATAAGATTTCCAAAGTGAGAACCTTCTCAAGTAAACAGATATAGGGAAGGGGGACTTAGAATTTGAAGACTGTTAATAGGTATCAGCACTGTAATCTTATAAAATACCTGATACTGCTCCTGTGAATTCAAGGCAGTACTACTCTATTCAGTACAGAAATATTTCAAGAATTGTGTTGCCTTGCCTTCTAAGTTTAAAATAGGTTGAAAATGAAGTTCACAATTCATCAAAATTTTTCAGTCCATTATAGAAATGTGAGATGTAAACAATTCTTTTTATTGAGTAATTTTTATTAGTAAAATTATCCAGTTTTTGAGATAGAACTAGTATAGGAAGTCTAGAATTGGGGCAATCTATAACTCATAATAATCAATATTGAAATAAAAAATTACTTCTTTCTCAATCTTTGGATGAATGCATACAATGTGTCAAAGAAATAAAATTTGGTGAAAAGTGATTATTTTGAAATATGCCATCTAAAATTACCTTTGAAGGAAATTAATTTCTAGTCTGCTCACATAAGCTTATTGAAACAGATATTTCAGCTCAGATGATTTCCCAAAGTGATGAATATTGATAAAAATATAAATTAAAAAATTACAAATGAGTTCTGTTATCTCCATTACAATCCACTGTAATCTTTATACACATTTATAAGCAAAGAAGAAACTACTCAGTTTATTTCCTACAATGAGATAAACTGAGTAGTTCCTACTTTACTAATAAATGTGCATAGAGATTACAAGCAATTGAAGTCTATATAGTCCCAGTTACTTAAGCTCTCTGTTTGTCTTAGTGTCTTCATTTAAAAATTGAGAATAGACAATTCTTTTCTGGTTGGACTGCTTTGCGGGTTAAATAAATTATACACATAAAGCTTAGAATAGGCCCTAGCATACACTGAACACTCAATAAATATAACTTTTATTATTATTATCAGTATTAGCATTATTTGCTGCTCCATTCAAGTCCAGTTGCACAGTGGCCTGCCATAGCTTGTTTTTATTCCTCCAAACCATTCCCTTTTTTTGCTCTGTCTTTGCAAAAGTTATCCTGTCAAGTTTGATTCTTCCCTCAGAGCTGTGAACCTTCCATGAACCAAGGCAGTTCTTTTACAGTTATGCAGGTGATATTTTGCAGATATCCAGAGGGCACTATTTATTATTGTAGTCATCATATTTGGAGAATTATTATAGCAATATTCCAGCAGATATCAACAAACAGTCTTGAGGAAGAGTTCTTATACCAATTTGTACAAAGTCAACTTTTGGACTAGTGTGGGGCAACCATTATTCACCAGGAGCTTTCATTAATTTCCAAGTGTAGTATAGTAGGAAAGTGCAGTATAGTGGAAAGATAGCTGGATGTGGCATGAAAACCCTTTGAGAATGGGGGAAGAAACTGGCTGTTATGGATTGAATTGTGTTCCCTGCCCCCCTCCCCCACCAAAATAAAAAGACATGTTCAAGTCCTACTCTCTGGTCCTGTGAATGTGAACTTATTTGTAAATAGGATCTTTGAAGATATTGTTAGTTAAAATGAGTCCAAATTGTAAAAGGGTGGACCCTCATAGAAGAAGAAATCTGGACATAGTAAGATACAGAATCAGAAAGAGAGAGAGAGAGAGACTTGGTCATGTAACAGAAGAAGAGATTAAATTACCCTGCCCCAATTTGAGGAATGCCATGGATTGTAGGCCATTTATCAGAAGCCAGGGAAGAGGCATTGAAATGGATTCTCCCCTGTGTAAGTATAGACCTACTGACACCTTAATTACGGTCTTGTAGTCTCCAGAATTGTGAGATAATAAATTTCTATTGTTTAATCCAACTAGTCTGTGGTTCTTTGTTACAGCAGTCTTGGCAATGTAAGATAGTGACCAAGATATATATTTGTTAAAATTAATAAGATCAAGAAACTTTTAATCCAAGAACAAAATTGCATCAAGTTCTGGTATGAATTTTTTGCATAGAAGAAGTTAAATCTTGTTGATTGTGTTGCTCGAGGCTGTGCATGATACTTTTGTTTAAAGCCACGGGAACTAAATGGCCTTAACAAAGCAATGAAACCTGTTTGAGTGTCAGCATTCTCATCTTAAAATTAGACTAATAGTACTTTTCTGGCATGTCTAATTCAATTATCCTCATAAGCAAAAAAGATAATGTATAGGAAAGTGATTTGTAGATGCAAGACGACTATTATATTTTGTTCCTCACATCTTGGTAGAAGTTCCCTCAATTGCATCTGCCCTCCTTCAAACTTCTCAAACACAGGGCATGAGTAGGTGATGGCCCTAGCTCTCAGTTCAAGGAGCCAAAGCAGCTGTTAACAGAAGCTACATCTCAAGAAAGTGCTTGATTGGATTTTTAGTCTATTGGAGCCATGAGAAGGGGGTCTGAGGTAGGTGAGAAATCCAAGCAAATGAAACAAAGAAGCCTGATTGAAAAACAGTTTTAAAGAGGTAAGCAGGAAGTGAACCCTGGAGTGATGCCTGAGGCAAAGAACCAGCCCTTATAGCATTATTTATCTGGTTAATTGGTCACTCCATTGACTGTACACCCAGGTGTGTTGGGAGCTCTTGGAGTCATAGCTCTAAGCAGGCACGATCCTTGAAACTTAAGATCATGCATGCTTCAATTCAAACTGACTGACACTTGAGGAATCTTAACATTTGGCTCTAGGATTAAAGAGACAGCTTGGTGCTTTTTATGAACACATGGTATCTTAGACTGAAGACTGAGCATCCCTGAATTTTAGTAAGCAAGACTTGAGTGGAACATACGCTGATGCTTTAATAGAATGAGAACTGATGCTCCTGGTTCCCATAAACATTCATTTTTTCCAGCTCATGTGCACCTTTTCTCAGGGATGAAATCAATCTCTTTGAAATGAGGAAATGACTGTGTCGCTAGCCCTCAGAGTTATGAATGGAAAATATGGGGATATTCAGCCTCAGAGAAGTGCAGCAAATAATTCAGCATATTGAAAATGTCATGTCAACCCCTCAGAAGATTTTGCCAAAAATCGAATTAAATTTGATTCTTTAAGTTTTCAACTTATCCTGCCTGTTTATTTTTATTATCTTCCTTTAAATGGGGGAATAATTAGTGGTTGCAATGCCTTTCTTTTTTTTGTATCTATTTATACAAAACCCGAGTACTTCGTTGCCAAAAGGGACTTTAGACATCATGTAGTCAAATCCCTTCAATTTAAAGGTGAGATATTGAGACTCTAAAAGGTGAAATGATTGCCCAAGGTCACATTGTGAAAGCTGTAGAGTTTAGACTCAAACCAAGGTCTCCTTCTTCTTTGTGCATTTCTCTTTCCTGTAGATGATATTATTTTTTAAAGAAATGCAGTTTCTACACATAAGTGTTGACTTAAAGATTTGGTAAAAATGTTTTTTTTGGTTAAACTTGGCTGCCTAGAGCATAATGATTAAGAGCATGGACTTGATATCCAACCTAATCTCCACTTCATTTCTTTCATCTCTGTGACTTTTTTTTCCCTTCTAAGTTTCAGTTTCTTCAGCCATAAAAAGTAGAAAATGACATACATATTTTACTTAACCCACACAGTAACCCTATGAAGTAGTTTGTGTAAAGTGTATAGCACCAAGCCAGACACGTAGTGAATGCCTAAGAAATATCAGCCATTATTTTTATGATAAACAAAACTTTTCTAGGACAATTTTGTGGTTAGATCCTTCTGCAGTGGAAAAATATTACAAACAATGGTCCTTGGGCTCTAAGTAATTTTGGCACCTTGATGAGCTAATTGAGTGGCTTAAATGTCAGACACTATCCATTTCTTTTGGAAAGAGCTACCCTCATGAGATTTTTCAGATCAGACAATCAATTTCAATAATTTTCCAGTAGGATAGTGTGGTAGTTAGATTCAGTTGTCGACTTGGCCAGGTGAAGGCACTTAGTTCTGTTGCTGTGGACATGAGCCAATGGTACGTGAACCTCATCTGTTGCTTATTACATCTGCAGTCGGCTAGGAGGCGTGCCTGCTGCAATGAATGATGTTTGACTTAATTGGCTGGTGCTTAAATGAGAGAGCTCAACATAGCACAGCCCGAGCAACTCAGCATGCCTCATCTCGGCACTCGCAGCTCAGTCCAGGCCTTTGGAGATGCAGAAAGGCATCACCCCGGGGAAAGATGTTGGAACCCAGAGGTCTGGAGAGAAGGCCAGCAGAGATCGCTTTGTGCCTTCCCACGTAAGAAAGAACCTCAGTTGCAAGTTAGCTGCCTTTCCTCTGAAGAACTATACGTTAACTAAATAAACCCCCTTTAATTGAAAGCCAATCTGTCTCTGGTGTGTTGCATTCCAGCAGCTAGTAAACTAGAACAGATAGCAAGTATAAGAGTTGTACCAAAGTGGAGAAAATAGTCAACTTTGCTTTTCTGCCTTTGCTGTGGTGTTCTCTCAAGCTTGAAATGCCCTTCTGTTTCTTGCCTGTCCGAATTATATTCCTTTTTGAGAGCCTTGACTCAAATGCTCCCAGTGCTCGCTCCCAAAAGACATTTACCACTGCATTATTAAGAGGTCCCTATGTGACTGTCATTCCTTCCAGGTAGCCTTTGGGTCCCTCCCACTTCTGGGCACAGCATTCTCTACTTTCCCCATTACAGTTTGGAGAGTGGCTTGAGCATAGTCTCTGGTGTCAGATTGCTGGTTCAAATTCTAGCTTTGCTGCTTTCTGGATAGTTGACTTGGGTTACCCTTTCTGTACCTTAGTTTTCCAGTTTCTAAAATAGGACTTTAAATAGTGCCCATGTCAGGTGGTCATTGTGTGAATAAATGAATAAATTTATTTAAGCACATGATAAAAGTTAGCCATTATTATCATTTCATAGTAACATAATTGTCCTTGCACTTGTCAGTATATATTTCCAGTCTGTAAACCCCATGAAGTCTGTGCTCCTGTCTTGTGATTATATTCTCTACCGAATAAAAATATTTATTGACTGAATGCAGGTAAAGACGATAAACTCTTGATGTGCAGAAGTGTATTTTATTCATCTGCACACAGTCAGCACCTAATGCAAACATGGCTTGTTATAAGTGCTCAATAAGTTTTTGATCAATGAATGGCTGGGGGATTTTTCTTCCTAAAGCCTCCTTCAAACACTTTCTTCCCACAAAGCCTGGGAATTGTTTATTCCTTTGGCTCCCAGATTCTCCCAGCCTTAGCTGATCCTTTCCTAGAGCATTTATGCATAGCTGTCCTGAATTATATTTCTTTGCACTTCTGACCAATTTTTGAACTGTTTGAAGATGAGACCCTGTGTTTATACTGTGTTCCTTCAGCAATTAGCACAGTGTAAATGCCCGATGAGTGTTTGCTGAAAAATGACACTAAAAAACAATGACCCAGGGCAAAGGTGACCTGGAACATGTTGAGAATCTTACTGATCTCTGAATCCCTGGTGCTGTTATGGTTTTACTCCAAAAAGATTTTTCAAATGAGCTTACTTAAAAGAAAAATAGACAAACTCAGTTTTAAAAAGTACCAAGTAGTCATTCTCAGAAAAGATTCCAGAAGTTGTTTTCTTTTTGTGCCTAACTCCATATTCTATTGTTAATAACTACTTATTAAATTTTAAAATTTCTTCATCCTGTTTTATACTTTGGATTTTATTTAAAAAGAGAACAAGTACTTCATCTCAATTTAAGGTACTGAACTTTCATACTATTCTCTGGAGGCACCAGACCCGTTACTTATAATATGGACATTGAGATCAAGTTGAATCAGCAACATCTCAGAAATGCATGTTGTAGCTGAACACAGCTTCCAGTGATGACTATGCTTTTATTTCAATATGTCAGGGTTGGAGTACACATTCTTTTGCTGGATGGTTAATTCTACCAAAATACCATTCTTGTCAAAGTGTCTACAGAGGTCCACGGTAGATGTTAAAAATGTAACCTCATGGAAAATTGTTGTTAATAAGATTTAGCTTCTGAAGCCAAGATGCTTTTCTTGTAAGCATTTTGTTTTTTGTCATATCTCAGTATGAATACTTCTAGGTGTGTTTGCCTTTCACAAAGGAACTGATCTGTTGAAATATCTTCACGCAACTGGTAATTAGGCACTAAGATTATCCCCAAATTCTTCTAGAGCATGAAGGGTCATATCAGTTGATATATGCCTAGCTAATGAGTCAGACTCATTTAAAAAAATTCATTTGTCATGCTTATTAGAATGAACCTATATTCCTTTATTACTTAGTACAAATACTTCGCACTTCAAGCCCAGAGCATGAAATTAAAATTGTATGAAACTTTGATCTCCTTCTTCATTAATCACTCTACATAATTATACACAGGTGTCAGCCTCAGTCTAATGGCAGATGCTTTCTGACCCCCGATATATTGCTGTGTACACTTAAAAGGGGACTAAAATGTGCACAATATAGACCATATCCTTTTCATTATACCATGAATTGAAAATTTCTATCCCCACTATACGTAAGGATAACTTTAATTAGGAATATCTGACAGCTAATCTAAGTGTAATGAATTTAAGGACTTAAATGAACAAAAGGATTAGAGAAATAAAAATTGGTAAAATTAACTTTTACAGAACTGAAGATTCCTTTACTTAATATTTTGAGCCCTTCATTTGAATTTCTTTGTTTAGCCTTCCCTTATATTACCTGCAATAAATAACCAAATATTGATCCCTCTATAAACACACAGTATTGCATCTAAAAAACATTGAATACACAATGGCTCTTTGAGAAGTATTATGTGTTGACCATTAATAAAGTCCTGTGTAATTGAGAATAGTGTGATATGAGAATAAGTCTTCAACAAATTGACTTCCTTTGGTATAACTTTAAATGTCTATTCCCATTTAACTTTCAATCATTTGTCTCCAAAGGAAATATGATTCTACTAAGGCATAGTGTACCATATGAGTTTTGCCCATTTGTATTTCATTTACTCTGTTTTTTCTAAGAATGCCAAGAAATAGAACCTTGTTCCTGACATCAAAGATGAAGGAAGAATTCCAGATATTTAGGCTAAGATGAAGCAATGTTCTTAGGAAAAAATTGGAATGTTAACCTAGTCACTGAACTTAGAATTGATCAACAAAACTTATATAATTATTTGAATTAGCTTGATACAAATATCCTGTATACTAGATACATACTATAAAAACTAGTCTTATCTGAAGTAGCACACATTTTATAATTACACATTGATTCAGGAATCTTATACTGAATATTATCTATTTGCATATCACTGTGCAAGATTCTGCAAAAAGAAAAAAGACAGAATTCCTGATCTCAAGGAACACATGGACTTCTGGGCAAGGCAGATTAGAAAACCCATAGTGACTACAGTGTGACTGGCATGGAGTGCTGTGTGTGAACAGTAAAGAAATACACAAGCACAGACTGGAGGAGACTTCCCTAGGAGAGTGATCCCAGAGGAAAAGTCTTGAAGAACAACTTAGTTCAGCATAAGAAGATTGGAGAGAAAGGAGTTTCAGAAAGAGAGAACAGCTTGGATAAAGGCAGAAAGGCTTGGGGCGTTGCATATTCTCATCTAGTTGCAACCAGGGGCTAGAGTATGTGCTGAAGAGTTGCAAGAGATGAGGCTAGAGAAGAAGACAAGGACTGGATCATGAAGGGTCTCATGTACCACACTAAGGAGTTTGGATTCCATTTTGAAAACAGCTGTGAGGTTTTAAACCATTTCAGGGCGGCTAAGGACATGATGCAATTTGATTTCCATGTAAAAAAATCCACTTCCATAGCAATGAGGAAGTTAGATGAGGGAGGCCTGGCGAGGTAGTTTTTGTAGTTGTGCTAGTTTGAAACTATTATGTACCTCAGAAAAGCCATTTTCTTTCAATCCTGATCCAATCTTATGGGACCAGACTCATTGTTTAGGGTGGAATCTTTGATTAGATTGTTTCCATGGAGATTGACCCACTCTATTATAGGTGCGACCTTTTGATTAGATGAAGATGTGACTCTGCCCATTCAAGGTGGTTCTGCATTCAGGGAAGGAGGAGGTGGTCATTCATTCATTCTTTGAACAAATTTTTATTGAGTACCTCCTATGTGGCTGTTCCAGTACCTAGGATATAGGGTGGAACAAGACAAGCTATGTCTTTGTAATCTTGAAACTTAAGCTGTAGGAAGCAGACAGATAAGATACAGTAGGATTAAGTGATTTAATGTATGTAAAGTACTTAACAGAGTGCCTGACACATAAGTATGTAATAAGCATTGTTCTAATTATTATTATTATCTATTATGGCTGCTATTGTTTTCAGACAGGTATGGTTGGACTTTCCCTTTGGGTAATCAGGAATTTCCCATGTTGCTTTTGGGGTCAAGCTGTAGTTGATGCACTTTTAGAGACGCTATCTATGTTCATCAAACGCAGAAACTGTCTTCGTGTCTGGCATCCCGGGAACATGATTTGGAGGAAGTCTGGCCCATGCTTGCGTGAAGGGAAGGAGTCATTGCTGGTAATCACTTCCCACTGCCCTGCAGCCACATCATCATTTTCTAGAATGTACCACTAACACTTTCTTCTTTGCTCTTCCCCTTCATCACTAGCATAATATGTCAAAATAAGATGTGGCATATCAATCATTTTTTTTTTTAGAAATTCAATAGTTTTTATGAGTAATGAAAATGATTACCAGGTTGACAGTGAATTTACTATTGACAATCTCCTATGACAGTTGTCTCATGTGGTAGCAAGTGTGAAATGAACCTGAAAACAAAACTGAGATGTCAGTTTAAATAGCAACAGAGAGCTGGAGTTTATTCACAAATCTGTAACATCTGATCAAACATTCTCATGAAGGTAAGTATCTAGGGAGCTCAGTGGGAAAATAAAGACTAATACTTCCTAGAACACATATTAGAACCCATAGCCTTGTCTCTTATTCATGGATGTTAATATTAAGGATAAGTTATCCTAAGAGTTTATTTGATTTCTCAACTTTGATCTCATGTTTACTTTCAATTTTACTAATCTGTTTGTTTGTTCATTCAATGAATAAAACGTATCTGTGTTCTTTACTATGTTTCATCCCAGATGTTTCTGGAGTTTAAATTTCACAGAATGTGAAATATATATATTTGAGGACCATAATAGGGTCACAACTTTTTATCTAGCAAGGAAAGGATTTAAATATGTTTCATCTTTATAACCATCATTTAATTTAAGAAAGGGCATTTTAATTACCAAAAAGCGGGAAGGATGTAATCTCAGAAAAAAGGACAGTTCAACAAATGAATAAAATTGACTTTACAAAAACTGTCTATATTTTCCTTATTTTTCACATTTTCCAGATATCCTGGCTCAAATTGTCACAGATTGGTACCAGTCTGTTATCATTCTTTAGTGATTTCATATGAACAACTCTCCTTCCTAGCAAGCATTGTAAGGATGATATCACACCAAATCCTCCTCTACATTTTTGTCTTCCTTTCCTGGTGTTGGACCCAGAGTAGTGGCTCATTGAATAGTTGCTTAATTAAACTATAGCAAATTGCATTTCACTATAAGAATATTCTAATTATGAAAGCTGTGTGAAATTGGAAGGGATTATTTGTATATCAATAAATTGCAGGTTACTATAGTTGTCAGAAGAGACTGAATAACTTGTCTGGGGGCTTTGTAAAGGTTATTCTTCTTAGTCTGGATTTTCTGGAAAACAGATCCTGAGGCAAGGGTTAAACTGAAAATACTATATTTGGGACATACCAAACCTAGGACGGAGAGGGTGAGGTAAAAGAAAAGTGAGGTAAGGAAGGCTGTGAAGCAATGAGAAATCACATAACATTTCCCAACAGGCCATGAAGAGACCTACTTAGTTAGTGGATCCTTTCTTCACAAGGAACTTCTCAGCATGGGCTGCAAGGAGAAACCATGCCTGGGCTGGTTTGTGTGAACAAGGAGGTAGAGAGAATTTATTCATTTGGCTCTCTCTTTTCTTCTATTTCCCATAGGTTAAAGTTCACAGTACATTTTATTAACTCCCCTACATTTCTGAATTTTATCAGTCAGTACTTTCAAAGGCTGTGTATATCAGAGCCCATGCCTTTCCCTCCTTGTTTACACAAACCAGCCCAGGCATGGTTTCTCTTTGCAGCCCATGCTGAGAAGTTCCTTGTGAAGAAAGGATCCACTAACTAATTAGTCTAGAAGTGGTGGGAAGAGCCAGAAACTCAATGCATGGGGTTGGTCAGACAGTTTGCTCTGAGTTGACCAAGAGTGGGAATTGAACTCCCAGGCAAGTGACTTGTTGGCTCCAGGCGGAGGAACCCAGTGGGCATAAGCAGTAATAGGTGAGGTGGACAGAGCACCTGAGGACTCCGGAGGTGGGTAATTCTGTGGGAACCTGGGAGGCACATAAGATTTGTGTTCAGGGTGTAGTATTCATGTATAGAGTTGAACTAGACCAATGTTTTCCAATGTTGTTATAAGTACACTTGTGGTAGACAAGAAAATTTTAGGTAGACTGTGAATGAATATTTAAAAAATATTAATGGTTTGTTTTAATATGTATTAAGCTAAAATAACTAATACTTTAACATGAAATATTGTATATTATATTTACAACAATGTAAATTTTCCTTTGAACATAAATTTATTTAAGCAAAAATTGGAGTCAAAGCAAAAGCTAGTATCAATTAGTACAAACTGTGTGCAGATAAGGCAAAAGTTGCTGGATAGTGATTAATGTTTAGAAATATTGGACCTGATGATTCTTCCAACTCCAGTGTCTATAATTCAATGAATGCCTATACAATTTTGTCTTGGTAGTAATAGTTACAAAGATTTTGAAAACGTGGGATCTCTGTTCTGCAGTGGGCGAATTGCTTTGTTTTGAATTTGATTTTAGAACTCTATACTTTTTCTCAATAAAGATCTGCTAGCTTCCCAGTTCGGTTTTATAGTGGCTCATTTTTTCCTCATTAAATATTTATTTTCTCCAGTCTCTTAAAGCAAGACAAAAATAAACCTAATCGTCATTTGTACTTATTCTCTCTCTCCATGCTGAAGCATTACCACTAACTAAGATGATTTGTCTTCATCCTTCATTAGAGTGTGTTACTCACTGATGTGGTTTATGGTCAAAAAGAGTTGCTGGCCTTGCAGATTCTGTTTGGGGTGGAACTGAATCAAATGTATTCTTGACATCTAGAAAAATCATGCCTCAGCTTCTCTCGGTTGAATTTGTGTTAATTTCTAAAACTAACTGGCAAAAGAGATGAAACCTTGCTAAAGAAAACATGTTGGTGGTGGCACTCTATCTAATTCAGATGATTTCCCATCAAGTACACCTTACCTCACATACATATACTAAATGAGTCTTTAAAAGATTTTATTCTTCTCGACATAACTAAAACCAAAATGTATGAAAAGATGAGGACATTTTTAAAACTCTTTACTGTAGAGTAAAATGGATTTAGATCAGCTCTGTCAGGACAGGCCTGTTAAAAATCAGCAAGATCTGGGTCTAGGACTTTTTTTTTTTTTTGCCAAGCAATAATCTACCCATGACAATTGTCTCTGAATCCCCACTATTGCCAGTGCATCTTGACATAATTTTAAAAGTGGCTTTTGGGCTCCTATCCCAGTATCTTTCATTGTTTGTTTTTTTGTTTTTCTTTTTGTTTTTTGCATGGGCATGCACCGGGAATCGAACCCGGGCCTCTGGCATGGCAGGTGAGAACTCTGCCACTGAGCCACCATGGCCTGCCCCCATCCCAGTATCTTCACAGGTGATTATCATTTATCCCCTAATATGGCTTTGACAGAAAGTTCTCTTGATGACATTACTGTGAGGATAACATGAAAAATAACTACCATTTACTAAGACACCTGTCGTAGTTTCTGGGGCTGCTTAAGCAAATACTATGAAATTGGGTGGGTTAAACAATGGCAATTTATTCACTCATGGTTTTGAGGCCTGGAAAATATCCAAATCACGACATCCACAAGACAATGCTTTTGCCCCAAGGTAGTATTTTGGGGCTGGCTGTCAGCTATCCTTGGCTCCTCTGTCACATGGCAAGCAACATGGAGGGGTCTCTTGTTTTTTACCTTCTCTTCTGGATACTGATGATGTCCAGCCTCTTGCTTCCTTTGACTTTCTCTCTCTCTGTCTGAATTTCATTCCGCTTATAAAGGACTCGAGTCATAGGATTAAGACCCAATATATTGTGGTGGGCCACACCTTAATTGAAGTAACCCCATTAAAAGGTCCTACTTACAAGGGGTTCACACCCACAGGAATGGATTAAATTTAAAAACATATTTTCTGGGGTACATACAGCTTTAAACCACCACAGCACCCATATGCTATCCCCTATACTACATACATTTTATTTATTATCTCATTTAGTTCTTGTTACAGACCCTTGTAGTGGATATTAGTATTTCCATTTTACCAATGTGGAAAATAAGGCTAATTAATTTGCATAAGGTGACAAACTTGAGACCTGAATTTGGTTTTTCTGTTTGCAAAACCTTCACTTTTTATTACTGCATTGTTTCTGCGAAGCCTATAGCCAGAGAAAAGCAAAAGCAGAATAAATCAACTTGAGATGTATCACCCTGATCATTGGTTAAAGTAAGCAACAGATTGGAAAAGTGAACAATAAACAAATAAAGTTATTATAAAAGGATGTTGCCAATTCAAGGTGATCTTCCCTTTGAAATTTGACCTAGATTAAGAGCTTTGTGGTCTGGAGGACCTTTATTTTCTCCTTCGTTTCACTTTTCTTGGACTGGAAGTTTTCAGGACTCAATAATAACCCACCCATGGTTACTCACTTTCTGTTTGAAACTGTCAAATCTGTTGTGAGGGAGTAAATGTTACAAAGCTGTGGAACTGCAGTAGCTCTGAATTCAGAAATTAAAGATGGACCCATTTTTCTACACCTCTTTGCCCAGGATTGCATGAAAAATGAGCTTTTAAGCTTTTATGAGAATGAATGGAGATGACTTCAATTTTGAGAAAGCACATCAGATCAGAGTCATAGGAAGGAGGGATAGAAAAAAAAGATACTTTGAGAATAAATGGTAAGACAAGACAAAAAATATTAATAGACTCAAATTAAGACCTCAAGATGTTAATATTTCAGCACCTTGGTTGTAACAGTAGGAAAGGTAAGTGGAAGTAATTACTGCTCAAGCTGGGACTGGTAATGCCTAAATGTTTTGGAGAAAGTGAATTGGAAAGACAAAAGATAGGAATACATAATTATCAGTCTTTTCTATATCTTGGGGTTATTTTACCTACCTGAAGTTCTGATCACACTAGTTTCTAAATGTATACAGGAAAGACCAAAAATAAATTTTAATGTGCAAACTTAGACATTGGAATTACTCCATCTGACTCTTATTGCGCCAGGAGAAACATGGTAATAGAAAGCACAGGAGATTTGGGATTAGTTTGATGCTGCTTATCATATAGATCACATTCTGCTGTGAAAAGTGATAGACTTAATTTCAGCACCATAACTAATGCTTTCAAGGAATACTGTATATTTCTCTTGAAAGTTGAATTAAGGATATGGAGGAAGTCTATGAACTCTGGCAACAGGATATAAGATACATTGCTTTTCCAATCCCAGGCTATAGCTAATCCATAGAGTCAAGCTTGCTGAATGTAATGTTTCTCAAAGTGTGGTTCTTGGTCCAACTGCATTGGAACTCTCCGAGATGTTTATTAAATTATAGATTTTTTTTTTTTACATGGGCAGTCACCGGGAATCGAACCCGGGTCCTCTGGCATGCCAGGTGAGCATTCTTGCCTGCTGAGCCACTGTGGCCTGCCCAAATTATAGATTTCTTGATCCTACCTCTAGAGGTTTGGCTAGAAATCTGCAATTGTAAAAGTAACTTAAGCCCAACAAACTCTGAAGCAAAGTTTTTTGTTAGGACGTCTATTGGGGATTGTTCTCAGATACAGTACTTGTAAGGTAGTGAGGGAAGCAGGATTGAATATTGCAATAGAAACGTCAGCCAACCCTTCGGGGAGTTCTGGATCTGGGTCCTTTCTGAGTTGTTCTAAATTGAGGCAAAGGGATTAGGCCTTTTACATTGAACAATCATTGAATCTGGGCTTGGGATGGAGTGCAGTCTTGGATGGGGGGCAATTGTAATCATCCATACCAGTAACCAACGCTCCTGGTAGCTGGGAGAATGAAAACCTCAGTCCACTGCAGCCACTATAGTCCATCCCTCACATTACTTAGGTGTATTTATTTCATCCAGTAAGTTCATCCTGTTTGGTAAAATCACCCACATATTGGTCCATTTTCCAGGGAAATTTACAAGAGGAACATTAGTGAAAGTAACTATAGGCCCTGCTATTGAAACTGTTGTTGAGACTACAATGAGCATTAATTTTCTTCCTCCTTTACTAACCATTCTAGATTTCTGTTGCCAATAGCTAGCATTTCTGCTGGCCTAAGTAGATTACTTGGTGGGGTGGCCCAGATGCTCATCCCTGAGGGGTCTGGGGTTTAGTTACCATTCTTTCCTCAGGCTTTGCCTGCTGCACTTGTCCATTTGCCATTAAAATTGGGTAAGGGAGTACTAGCAGATGCTCCACTGGATCACCTGGGTGCCAGATGTATTCTTCCCTGTCCCCATGGTATCGCAGAAATTCTACTGCTTCTTGGGGATTAGGGTCAATCATGCCTGCAGATACAGTGACTCCTGTCCTTGCAATGTGATTTCTGTGATAAAGTAACTGAAGTAAGTAAGTAACTGGGCATCAGATATAGCTTGAAGTTCAGTGGGACTTTTGCTGAGTGCTCTATTGAAGCTTTCCTCTTCTGGGAACCAGGTCTTCTGGAATTACAGAGCTTAAAGATTGTTGGAAGGAAAGCAGGGCTACTCCTACTTTTATCCTTTCATTCCAGACCTATCTATTCTACTTACTGGGGACAGGTATCATATAGTGGTCATTGATTTAGAGTGTAGAGTGTCCTTTAGAGGATGATGCCTTTTAGAGTATCATTTCTAGACTGTCATCTCAGCTGCACCTTCAAAAAGCTTTTCCACTGCTTTTTCAGGCTGATAGCTACTTGCTAGTGTGATAAGCAAAAGAACCAGCAGATGCCTTCATTATGTGCTGACTACCACACCTCCTTTAGTCTGAAGTGGGTCTCTTAGTCTGAGGCAATATTTTATAGTGAAATATGTTGGTGGCTCTAACTCTCTGTACACCCTTGATTAGTGGTGCTGGCCAAGGTCCTGCTGGTGGGATAGGTAAACTCATACCTGGAATATGTGTCATTTCCAGTCAAGATGAATTACTACCTTTTAGAGGAAAGAAGATATGCAATGTAATCAACTTACCAACAAGTGGCTGATTGGCCTCCACAAGGGATGATGCTGTATCAGGGCCTCAGTTACACTTCCTCACAGTGGGGACATTTGACAATGTTCATAGCTAGACCAGCACTAGGTGAGAAGAAAATCATGCTCCTGGGCTCATAGTCTCCCATAGTCTCCATGCTTTCTGCAATGGCAGTGGGGTAGCTGATGATAGCTTCTGGCTGACATCAACTGGTTGAGTCATTTGGCCTGTTTGGATGATTTTGCTTTGTTTTGTTTTGTTTTTGCCTTTTTCAAGGTGGATACTCTCTGGTGGGCATCACCATGCAATACAATTGTCACATTTTTGTGCTCACTCCTGTAGGTTCAGCCACAATATCTTCTCCAGAACTTTTTACCCTGATCCTCAAATCTTTTCCCTTCTATGCCGAAGTCATTTGCCACTGTCCATGAGTTCATGTATATTCTTACCTCACCCACCTTTCTTCCAATGAAGTGGTTGACTAGGTACACCCCCAAATATCTATCCAATGAAAAGATTTACTTCATTGCTATCTTTCAGGCCATACATGAGTAGGGTTGTAGTGCAGCAATATTTCATTTTCATCTTGCACACATATACTGAGCAGATCCATTTATGAACCAAATCCAGCCTTTTCCTTCTCTATCACCAGTTCATAAAGGCTCCCTCCATCATAATAGCCATTTATTGGTCTAATCCAATTAACATAATCTCATCAACATAGTGCACCAATTAAATCTTCTTTAGAATGTCCACATGACACAGGTCCCTTTGAACTATATTTATGCCAGAGTGTAGGAGAGTTAACAAAACTCCTGGGCAACACTGTAAGTCTATATTGTATTCATCTCACAAGAAAGTGGAATGCTTCTGCTCCTCCTTTGTCATAGGAATGGAAACTAATGCAATTGAAAGGGTGACACACAATATAGCTGGAGCTATGCTGATCGGCAGAAATACCACATTTGGCAAAGCAGCTGCAAATGGGATCACTGATGGGTTGAGTTTCCATTAGTTTACTGTCATTTGCCAGATACAAGGATGTTGTAATCTTGAGTGAGGTGACTCCCTCTGGCTGAGAGAAATGCTTAGAGAGGAATTTAGCTGGGAGTTATCAGCAGCCAATACTCCCAGCAGCTGGAAGAATGGGTGCCTTGGTCCTGAAGGCAGGATCCGGGCAGCATACCACAGCACATTCTACAAACAGGCCCTTTTATGATTTTTATGCACCATGAAGTTTGAGCACTCTCTTCAGGGAGGGAGCCCTGTATTTCTCAGGTGTGAATTTAAAAACTGTTGCCTTTGGATCATTAGAAATCTCTAGTACTTCTTTATAATCCCATTTCAGTTTATTTTAGCCATTAGTTTGCATTTTTATGTAAAGTATTAAATTACCTTTTGTTTTTAAACTATTTTGATTTAACCTTCAGCCATGGTTTCTAGTCTTTCTCTTTTAGCTCCTGGACAATTCTAGTAAATAAAATTGAAATATGCAAAATGGCATTTCCTATTTTTAAAAGAGAGATAGTGATTCCCATGCTTAACACATACACTTACACATACATGTAAATGGGAAGATTTCTTGTACCATCCTACTATATTTACATTTACATAGCTTTTGTAAACCATACATAGTGAAGACAAAACAAAGTGAGAGGATGTAAAAAGTGCCACAAGACTTCTTGGTTGTGAACAGCTATAATTATCTGTAATGGTATAGATTTAGTTCTTATTGGCTGGATCTTGTGAAAGGAGCAACTCAGTAAAACACAAGGGTTACTAGCATGAACATTACAGCCAGATTTCCTGGGCTCAAGTTCCAGCTGTTTGATTCTGTGGTACATAACTTCTCTGGGTCTTAGCTTCGTCATCTATAAAACAAGGTTACATCAGTATTTACCTCCCATAGTTGCTATGAGATTGAGGACAGTGTATAGCACCCAATGAAAAGAATATAAATGTTTTTCTGTTGTTGCACATGTCTCTGCCAATGTACTTAGGATGACCAGGAAGACCCATGATAATGCCATGGAGTCAAGGTTGGGCCTTTTGAGAACAGCAGTTTTCAAACCCTTTTCACTTGGTAACAAATAGGAAGGGTAAATCATGGCTACTCACAAATCATGAATGGCAGCTATAACTAGTTGCCCTGTGTCCTTGTCATCACTCGGTAGTATTAGTATTTTAATTTTAGTCATGCTGATACTTATGTAGTGGTATCTCACTATGGCTTTAATCTGTATCTCCTAATGGAAATAATGTCTTAATGCACAGTCAGGTTTTAGGACCTGACTCTGAATCTTTGTTTTGCCACTTTCTACTTGAGTTACCTTGATTAGGTTAATCAATCTCTCTGAACTTCATTTTCCTCAAATAGAGAAAAGTATTCTCTGTCTCACAGGATTGGGATGCATTTAATGTGATAAAATTTATAAAGGAGTCAGCACAAAGTTTGGCTTGTAATAAATATTCAATAAATGTGGGTATTCATGATTCATCTTGGGTTTTTTTTCCTTTCTCATGGTCAAGGACCAGGAATCGAACCTGGTTCTCTGGCATGGCAGGCAAGAACTCTGCCTGCTGAGCCACCGTGGCCTGCCCTCATGATTCATCTTAACTAATCCTGTTGCTTTTTTTCAAATTTTGATGTTTTATGAAAGCACACCTTCAGATAGTATAATGTGCACCTGGAGCCAGATAGACCTAATCAGCCATTTGGTCATATATTGGTAAGTTTTCCAGGTCACTAGTTACATAGGTGTATGTTGCCCAATAGAGTCCAAAACTTTCAAGCCTAAGAAAAGGCACCAGCAGCCACTATGAATGAGTTTATATTTTACCTGGAGCATTTTATTTCTCTGTTCTTGTCTTGCTGGATAATGAAAGATGCATTAATGGTACCAATTACAAAGTATGAATTTGATTTATAGCTTTTTGTTACTTTCTGTAGCAGTCACCTTGGAGTAGGAAAATCCACACGCAGCAATCTAAAGACAATTTGGACTGAAATGCTTCTTTGCAGTTTAGGCATTTAATTAGGGGTTTTAAAGCTTAATTAAAAAGTTAAATCATTTGTCTTTTTCCGAAACAATGCTATTGTAGATGGTTCCATTATGTAAAATGAAACCTAATAAGATATGTATTTCCTCGTTGGAGGTTATAGCATTGTTCACACATAACAGCACAACCCCATAAAATGTATTTGAGAAGACAGGATGAAATTGAAATATAGAGTCATTAAAAATGGTTTTGAAAGTAACTTCTGGTCTGTGACGTTGTTTTTCTCTCTTTTGTTTCATTAGATCCTTGCAACATGAATTTTCCTCCAACGATGTAAATGATGAGAAAAAGGATTTTAAGTGTGTTACCTACAATGCCATTCAAAATGAGTGTGCACACGTGTGTGAGCACATACTCACACGCAAAGTAGAATGAAATTTCTCATCAATCTTTGGTTATTTAACACTACGGAAGAAACAAGCATTGCTTGTTATTGAGTGCTGAGAAACATCTTTTACCCACACAATATATAATTTCTAACTTTTAAGGAACTATACCCCGAGCTTCCACTGGGCCTAGGCCCAGGACGACTCCTCCATTCCTGATAGAGTCTTGGTTCATCCTTCCCTTTCCAAATGCTCTAGGGATTTGATTTGCTATTCTTTCTTCTCAAAGTTGCCTTGACTCTGCTTTTTCCCTTAAGATAGATTGTGAAGTATGTTAAGCTATGTGAAAAATATATTTAGGATTAAACACCTGGGTTGTAAAAATCTTGTTACTGTATGAAATTGGGATATATTGGAATATCTATGATAACTACAGCTCTTGATCTTGGTGAGTTACATGATAAGCTACTATGATTATGTTAGGTTAGACCTGAATAAAACCAAAATGGCAGATGCCAGCTGATAACTTCCTTCCATAGTCTGGAACAAGGCTGGACCCAGCCAGGAGCAAGGGCGGCATTCTGAGATGATTTAGATTATACACTTGTGGCTGGACACCTGTGCTCTTAGACCACCTTCTTGCCCCCAAGCCCATTCAGGTATACTATGGGTTAATTAAACATGACTATAAAGGGAATATCATGCAAACATGTATTACTGGATGATGTCGCTATTAGGATTTCAGGGATGATATGAAAATACCAGTAGTTTTTGATGGGAATAAATAGGAATACTGGAGCTTGATGAACATAGGTCCACATTATGGCTACAGTAGGGGCTGTTTCCTACAATGGTGTGAATGACTTCAGGCAAATGAAAGTGACCACAATCTAAAGGTGTGTTGACTATTCTATAAGAAATATTCCCTGGCCTTGATATTGTATTACAGGAGGGGAGTGGCTGGGAGGACTAACAGTAGAACAGCTTTTTTAGGCAACTCCCCCATCCCGTTTCTAACTAACCCTGCATATAGGCCCTTTGCATTTGTGGTGGATACTGCTGTGCCACCCAGAGTCCTCTTTTAGGACTGAGACACTGATTCTCCCAGCTTCTGGGATTGTTGGTGACTGATGTCTCTTAGACCCCTTCTCTGTGAATTGTCTTTGGTGGAAGGGAGTCTTTTCATTCAAGGTCCCAAACTCTCCCTGGCAGCAATATGTATCCGAACACTGGTCAATGTAGGAGTATAAAGCCTTGTTTTCTTGTCTCCATGTAGGAAAACTATGTGGGATCATCTCAACTTCAGATTGTCCCATAGGATTGGCTGAGGTTACAAAACCAGGGGTTTAGTACATATTTGCTGAAGAATGGAGGCTTAAATTAGACTTCAAAACCTATTAGAGAGATAATGAGGCCTTAAGCTATAGCCCACCTTTTTCACGTGGCGACTATGTCAGAATAAAAATACCTAACATTTATTGAGTACTTATAATTCCTTTACATGCATTTAACTAATTTAATCCTCATCTGATCCCTATAAGATAGGTGTTCATTTCATTCTCATTTTACAATGGGAAAACTGAGGCAAAAGAGGTTAAGTACTTGCCCAAGGGTAAATAGCTAGTGAGTGGCAAAACTGGGTACTGGAATCCTGGCTCTAGAGTAGAATTAGACTGCTGAGTCCATGCCACCTCTAAAATCATAAAATCATGCTTTGTTGTTCCAATCATGCAAATAACATTCGATAGAAACTTAGGTAAATTCTAAGAACTTTTGAGGTGATGAATATAAAGAGGACTCAGAAGACCTGGGTTAGAGTTTTAGCTCTTCTGCTCACATGCTGCATTATCTGGGGCAAGGCACTTAACATAATGGACCTCATTTTTCTGTCTATAAAATGAAGTTAATAATATTGATCACTTAAGATGTATTAAGGGTAAGTTTACTTTTGTATTTTTAAGTTACACATTTGTACTTATATTTCATTTTCTAACTTCAGAATTTACCTATTGACTATGGAAAATGGAGCTTTAACTTCTCTTATCCCCGTGACCACCATTTCCATATGTGCTTTCCTCATCATTTCAGTATAGACACATTTTAAAAATTAAATTAATGGTCAGGATTTAAATTATGACTGTTTAAACACAGTGCACAGCTGCGTCACACAATGTAGCTCTTAGATAATGCTTTGTTTTTATTGAGTTAATACCTACTTTTGGGGGAGTGTATGTTTATTTTTCTATGTGATTATCATTAATTCCACTCCCAAATCTTTATGAGCTATGGAATTCCACTTGCTATGGTAAATACATCAGGTCATTAATCATCTCTTTCTTTTTTTTTCTTAATCGGAGCTCTCTCTCTCTCTCTCTCTCTCTGTCTGCTCTGATCTGAGTACTTTCCGCTTTAGGCCTCATCCATTCAGAATGAGGCCTTGCATGTAAGTCCTCTGCTTTCAGTCCAACGTTTACCCCCAACCCCACTGCTGTCTTTAGCAGTGTAAATGTCCCAGGATTATAAGCCTCCCATCTTCTGCTGGGGTAGGGAAGAGGCAGTGATTTGATTTCCCAGCTTGAGGTTGTGATCTGGGATCTAAAAGCTTTTAATACAGAGCAGTAATCCATTTTTCTAATTTTAACACCATTTCCATGTGGAGTTTTATTAGTGCTTTGCAGTCCTGAGCCTTTCCAGGGTTCTGCAGCATGGTTTGTGTCAGTGTCAGTTTTTACTTTTCTCTTATCTGATAAATCTAACATATCACTAATTCACCTATTTTCTACATTCCAACATTTGGTTGACATTTTCTATTTGCATCCTCTGGTAGTCTCTTAATTCTTGATGGTTAACGCCTTAAAAATTAACAGCTGACAATTTAGTGGGTTTTGGAAAAAACTAAAGATTATTTTGTGCATTTGGTTAACTATCTAGCTCACCCTTTATAACCTTCTCTATTTGTCACGTGTTATAAATAAATAAATAGTTCCTTGGTATGTGTGGTTGTTATTATAATGTTTAAAAAGGTTTGTGCAATAAAAAAATTTGAATACCACTGGCCTAGAAGTTGGATTCCCCCCAGACAAATGAAACATTCCTTCTTGAACTATGTCCATTAGGGAAGAGGAAACTCAAGATACAATTGGTGAAACGACGTGCTCAACTTTAGTCTGCCTACTTCACTCCATTTTGTCAAATCTTGAATCATGTTAATTCCTTTTGAATCATCCCTCTTCTCCAACATGGAGCTGATGGAATTTGTAAATGTTTGGGTAGTGTTGATTAAAATATTTGTCCTCTGGAAGATTCTGAAACTTTGGTGTCTTACTAGATCCAATAATGTTCTTTTTATGAGAAAAGCATAACCAAATGTATTTTTGAAAGACATTCCTAGAGATTACCTTAATTCACTTTTAATCACTTAAAATGGAGTCCCTCTTTAAAGAGAGACATTTTTGAAAATAATTATTCACCCAAGAAATATTTATTGAGCATCTACCATGTGCTTTGAGGGTTGACCATTCTGGGCACTATACTGGGGACATTTTAGTGAACAGAATTTTAACCTATTTAATAGTTTTACTTAATGAAGTGAGTGCAGTGTGAGGTGTTAGGTGTGGACTTTAAAGAACAGCTGGCACCTGCACACCAGCTGCTTATACACCCACCGTCCTGGACAGGATCCTCACACCTGTCTGAAATAAGTTGGGTTGGCCACCATCAGATTCTGACAATTTTATCTCCTTTGCTTCACCTGTCAACCCCATGGCTGCTCTTCATCTAGCTCTCTAGCATCTTCATTTTGGAACTCTAGGTGTTTTAAAATTCAAATTCCCAGCATATAATTTCTTTGAAGATTAGGTGATTTTAGCTCCATTGTGTTCAGGTTCTTGCCTTTGGTTGTACCCTGTAGGTACTATCAAAAATGTTTAAATGAGAAACTCTTGAGATGTGAGAGTTACTTTATCTATTAGTAAAGTTAGTATTGATCTATGTTGTTGGTTTTGTAATCACTCATAATTATAAAGCTAAAAAGTAACAGAATCACACTGAAATAATATCTGGGTTATTTTAGGAAAAATTCCCACAACCTGTTTATTCTTATGTCAGAGTCTAAAATGGATTCTTCCCTGCGGCTTCTCCTTTGTTGGTCTAGCCTAGTGGCCGTGGTTTAGTCTTGCACACTCCCTTGCTATTATGCCACACACAATCTATAGGCTTTTTCTCCTTAGGGAAGATACGCCTAAATTTTTTCTTCAGAAGTTCGTTAAAATGAAGATTATTGGATTGACTTCATAAATTTATTGCTGTGGTGGTCTGTTGAGGAACCACTTGCTCTCTTGCTTCTACTTTTGCTCCTGTCTACGTATTTTCCCCCTTCCTCACCACCCTTACTTTCTCTTTCCCTCCCCACTTGCTGTGGTATCATCCTTATCTTCCTCCCCTTCAGTTTACCTTTATGATTTTTCACAGTTTTTACCTGTTTTGATCCCATAGTCATTCATTCATTCATTCACTTCATATTTAATTAGCAGCATCACTGTCCTCTAAATCAACCTGGAAAGAAACCCCAGAATCATTGCTGACTCATTTCTTTCTCCTTTATTAAGAGGGAAGACTTTGGAATCAGATCTGGATTCAAACGTCAGTTCTGATCTTCCTACTGACGCCTGTTGCAAGTGCTTTATCAAGAGATAAAGTTGGAGAGGTGGATATGATATTAGTGGTCTCTAATGCCCAACAAAGACTACATTTTATTTTTTTGGTAGAATTTATGTTATGGTTACTAAAGCACAAATGTCATTACCAGGCTGCTTTCTCTTTGAGGATAGGGTCTGTTTCTTATTCACTTTGCATCTCCAGTGCTCTGCACTCTGCCTAACATAAGTTAGGTCCTTAAAATGTTTGCTCAATTAGAGTAGTAGGGGTCCATTTGTTGCATTTAGGGTAGAGTGGGGTGGGGGAGAGACTGGATTGCATTCTAGAGAGTGAAGATGATAGGAAAAATTATTTCATCAGAGAAGTTTGGGTCTGAAAGTTTGAAGAAAATTATTTTTTGTGTCTGTTGTATTGTTTTTGGTAGCAGGACTTTTATAAAATAATATTTATGTATGTTTGAATTCAGTAGGAATTCAGTGGGATTGAAAGTAGAAAAGAAAGTGGGGAAAAAAGTGTCAAGCAAGTTCTTAGAGGAGGTGGGATAGAGTGGAAGTCAAGAATACAGGTTGAAAATGAACAGGCATGTGTCTTCTGTGAAAAGTCTTGGAAATGAATAGGTATATGTTTTCTGTGAAAAGAGGAAAAGCTAGGTTAGTTGGAAATTAGAAAAAAATGTTATGATGTGTGTGGGGGATGATAGGGGAAGGGTAGAGAGCTTTGAGATAATTGGTGCCAAATGCACCATGGGCTCTGCATTAAAAATTACTACTGATATGCAGCTTTCTTGCCACTTCAATTAAATAGAGTCTCCAGGAGAGGAGCCCAGTGCTCAGTATTTTTTAAAACTCCTGAGATGAGTCAAATGCGCAGTCCTAGTTGAAAGCTACTGGTCCATACCTTCTTAGTAACATGGCAGCAATATTTTCTCCTTTGATCATGGGTAGTGTGAGAAGAAGGCAAAATTCGGAACAGGTTATGGAAATTAACAAAGAACATCCAAACAAGAACAAATGAAGGCTATTTATGCAGAGCTTACTATAGCAAGAGAGACAGCTACCATCACCTGTGTTTGGCAGAGGGTGGGAAAGCTTTATAGCGGGGAAAAAGGGAAGCCTTTAGGTATGCCCTCATTGGAGGTTGTGGCGTGGGGAAACTGGACAAGGGCTAACAAGAAGCAGGACATCCCATGGATTGGTAAGGGGGGCATATTTGGTTTACTCTGATTGGTTCTAAGTTGGAAGTGGCAAATTCATGAGGCTGTCGTGAACAGGTCCCTGCTGTTTTGAGCCAATTGCTACAGGGATTTGGTTTGATTTCTTGGGATGTTTGCTATAGATAATGGCCAGCTTTCTAAATTGTGGGAGGTAGCGGGTGGGACTTTCCTGGTCTACTGCTGATGGGTCATTTTCCATTTGTATATTTCAGTCTCTCGGGGTGTAACTTAAGTGACTGGGAAAACTCAATGGGAAGTCATTAAACTATACTGAAAATATTCTGAGGAATTCAAAGGGCTCAAATGATACTTTATCAAGTAGTTTGATACATAGAGCAACCAACCAGGTGGAATTGTGATGTATCTAGCAATGCTTGGCAGCTAAGGAGTATGGAAAATAAACATTAGTGTCATTCAGGGAAAATATTTGATATTGCTAATAGCTCCCAGATTAAGTTCCACCTTGAAACACCTGAGAAGCTTGCTAAGAGTACAATCTCAAGCTCTCCACCTCCCCAGCCTCTTTCAATAGATCTGGGTAGGGGCTGGGAATCTATTTTTAACAATCATCCCTTGTGAGTTTAGCAGCCAATACAGACTGGCGTTTGGGAACTTGTGAAACAGAGGGTTGACAGAATATCAAGGAAGATGAGAATGGATGGGAAAGTGGGGGGAGGGGTGGGAGGCTGTTCTATGCTTATATTTCAGCCGTGAAATAACAGACCTGGAGGTTTATCTGGGTAGGGAGGCAAGTAGAGTAAAGAGGGCATAGAAAAATAAGAAGCTGAAGCGACTGAAGAGGTGTAGGCTTTAGGTTACAATGGGGCACAAAGGAGATTTGTCTGCAGAGGGAAAGGGGTAGGGTTACAGATAGTGAGGTGTTCTGACAAACGTAGTTTGCCCAGGCTATAGTCAGAGATGGGATATTCAAAGTGTCTGATTTTTGGATTTTATCTTTCTTGTATCTCCTTGTTTCAAATCTTCCTCCTTCTGCCTGAGAATCCAGGAAAACAGAGAAGGGCCCCAAAGCTCGACCCATGGTGATGAAACACCCTGGCATAAAGAATAGAAAAGTACAATTTTTTTTTCATTGGCTATTCAGCAAGCATGACAAATCCCCCAGTGTTCTCTCAGTTCAAGCGTAGGTTAAGTTGGTGTGAACACAGACTGAGCAAGATTTCCCAGTCAGTTCTGTTGTTGTTGCGAAGGCTTGGCTTAAAGGCAGTCATTCTCTAGCAGGAACTTCCCTGTGACCAGTGTCTCCTGACCATTAGTTGCAATGGAAGTGACTTGATTACACAAACCAATTTCAATTTTGAATCTGAGTGGGGAAATAAACTTGGATCACTAGGCTTGAAAGGCTAAAAGTACTGTGATGCTTAGAATCCAAATGAGAGTTAGTAGAGAGAAATTACAGTTTGTGTTAGTTATTAATTGGTTACTCTTATGAAAACACCCCAACTTTCAATACGTATAAGAAAGGAAAAGAGGTTTTAGGAATTAGAACTGTAGATTCTATTTTAGTGACTTGAGTTTGAGGTTAGTTATTTTCCTGCTTGGTTCCTGAATACCTAGGGTAGAAGAATGTCTCATTATCACCTCCCAGGGTTTATTTCAGAAGTTTCCCCGGAACCATAACTGTATAGGAATTTGATGTAGGTTCAGAGATACAGTGGTTTAATCTTAAAAGCTTCCTTTTTAAAACAACTCTATTGGGTACAATTTGCATGGCATATAATTCATCTGTTTAAAGAGTACAATTAAATTATTCTTTACCAAGTTTACTGAGTTATGCAACCATGATCACAATGCAGTTTAGGAACATTTCCATCACCCCAATAAGATCCCTCCTGCCCCTTTCACAGTTTTTCCTTGCTCCCAACAATAGCCCTAATCTACTTTCTCTCTCCCCAGTTTTGCCTAAAGACTTCCTTTTAAAGGCACTGATTTGTAGTCATTTTTCCTTCTGAGGTCCTACTGTTGCATGCTGTAATGTTTGGAGGCTAAATTTATGTACGTTTGATAGCCTGCAAAGATTGTCTCTTTGAAGCTCAGCTTGTGTCTTCTATTTGAAACAAGGCACCGTGATAAGCCCTTGAGGATAACATACTGCAGAGGTTCCTCCCATTTTGAGTCTAAACTGTGCTCTCCACTGAGATTCAGACGAATCTGGTGGCGGCCGGCCTGCCGAGTATCTTCTGGCAAGAAGTGAGAGCACTTCCTAGAAAAAAAGAGGGACTCTGGCTTATAATCTTGCAGCCATCACAATGCCCTGCCTCTCACATTTGTCTCCTTGGCTTCTCCGTTCACCAAAGCAAAACTGGGCTATTTTGATTGTTTAAATATCAGAGGGATATTCGGATATACTATTATGTATATTCTGCATTCCATCCAACTCCCATTGTCCCCTTATTTTGCTGTGTGCTGTGCAATGAAAAAGTTCTAGTTTCTGGAAATATTTCAGTAAAATAAAAATTAATTTATGGTTGTTTCTTCAAAAACTTAAATTTGATTTCTAGAATAACTCTAGTCCTAATGGATTTTAGTCATCAGGTCAACTTAATATTATTGGGGGAAAGTCTAATAATCTACTTTACTCTTTTATATTCCTCTTTTGCTAAAGGTTAAGTCAAACGTTTACTTAGCTTACTAGCTTGTTCATTATGTTATAGCTAATTATTACTTTAGAGATCCTTGATGCAATGAAGACTATCAGATGATGCAAGGAAAGTATGGTTAAGTCTACTTATCAAAAAGGAGTGATCATTTCTTATTTTTAAGAACTGACAACCTTTTATTATGGCTAACATCCATAAGGGGACAAATGGGTAGTCTAAGAAAACTGATTTTATTCCTTTTGAAATAGAAGCCTATTATTTTCATTCCAGTGATTTCACCAAATGATCATCAAACTTAAATATTTTTTTCATAGCGAATTAATTCTCTCTATCCACTTTTATTCTTCATCAAGAGTGAAAGATGTGGTTATTGCAAGTATGATATGAAGAAAAGTAAAGGTAATGCTATGGTTCAAAAGAACATGAATCATACATTTAATTGTATGTTGTCAAAAAGGGACTGAAAATTTTATTTAAGATATTCTTTTATGTATGCTCAAAGCACATTTTTGTCTTTTTCTGTGCAAGTTCCTGTCTTTAATTCTTTTCGGTATATAGCTTGGAGGAGAATTAGCGGTGGTTTTTTTTTGTCCCAAGGAAAACAGTTTATTGAAGAAAAAGAAAGTACAAGCTTAAGGAGTGAGTGTAGGTAAGCTCAAGGGAGAGACACGCCCGAGCAGTGTTTCTGTAAATCCCCAAATCACATCATACTCCACCAGGGCAGGGACGTGTGTCTGTTTTGTTCACGATGACTCCCAACTGCGAGGAGCAGAGCCTGGTGCTCAGTAGCTATACACTGAATCAGCTCATTTTGTTCCTTGGATAGCACCCATCACACCTGGAGAAAAATCCAACCCAGCACAATCTGGCCTGCCCTCCTCACCCCTCGTCCACTCCACTTCTGCTATGGTGGTCTTCTTGCCAATCTGCAAACACGTCAAGCTCATTCCTGCCTCAGGGCCTTTGTACCAGCTGTTCCCTCTGCCTGGAATTCTCATTCCCACACTCCTCAAGCCTGGCTTAGTCAGAAGATCGCATGCCCCGTGAGACCTCCCCTGACCACCTCATCTAATGTAGCACGCCCATAATGTGCCCCATGATGCTATTACATCACCCTGTTTTCACTGTCCATAAAGCGCTTATCTCAGTCAGACAGGTTTCTAGTTTATGTCCTTACTTCTTGGCTCCTCCTCCATTGACCTCCACAGAGCCCTGGGGTTGTGAGTAGAGGGAAGAGGAATGGTTTGCCCAGCTCCTTCTTAGCCAAGCCTTCCCTCTCTGGAAGCCTTCCTTGGTTATTCTGGTCCATGAAGACCTTCTGTCTACGTCTGTCTTCATTTCTATCCTGCCATGGTGGGCAGTAACATAGGTGGCCCCAGTGAGCCACACTCCCTGGTGTCCATCCCCCAGGATTCTGGGCTTGGCCATGCAACTTGTTTTGGCCAGTGAGATATAGGAAGCCTGATACGAGAGGCTTGATATACTCTCTCACTTTGGAGCTTGTCCTCTTGGAACCTAACTGCCATGCTGAAAGGAAGCTCAAGTTAACTAAGTAGAGGAGACCTAAAATATCTGGGATGATAGCCCCAGCTATCAGGCAGCAGAGCTCCCAGCTGGCTGGCAGCTAACATCAGCTGCAGCCATGGGGTGAAGCCAGTGTGCGTTTCACCCAGGTGAACCTCCAGATAAATGTAGCTGTGGAAATGATTCCAGTCAACCCCACCTGAAGCAGAGAACCATCCAGGCAATTGTGAGAAATAATAAATCATTGCTGTTTCAAGCCACTGTTGCAGGTTGTTTGTTACACAGCAGTAGATAGCTGATACTCCTAGGGAAGTCTCATTTGTCTATCAGGGTTCACTGGCACATGGAGTTGACACTGCTTTAGGCCTGCTGGCTCAGGCACGGTCCAGGGAATCAGGCCTGGGACTTTCAGGAGCTTGTGGTCCAGTTGAGGTGGGGTTGCAAATGCAGCCTGGCCATGCAGTAGGAGATTCTCCGTACCTGAGGCTGTGGGAACCAGGCACCTACCTGTGGCCACAGAGACTCCTGGAAAAGGAGAGTGGAATATATGGGTTGAGGTGCTGGCCTTGCCCACACCTGGGCTGCCCTGGCCAGCTATCACTCCCACTGGTCTTTGGGTGGCTGGGGTTCTGTGTGGAGGTGCTGTCTCTTTGCTCCCCACCAGCCTATATGTTAGGGACCTGTGGACCCCAGCCCACCTCAAAGCACTCTTTTTTTTTGATTGGGCAGGCACTGGGAATCGAACCTGTGTCTCTGGCATGGCAGGCGAGAACTCTGCCTGCTGAACCACTGTGGCCTGCCCCACCTTAAAGTACTTTGAAGGGGCTGAGATCATGGTTATAGCCTTTTTTGTTATTCTTTTTTTTTTTTTATTTCCACACAGGTTAATTATACTTATCTGTCTCTTTTACCTTATTCATCAAAATGTTCCTGATTATATATCCACACCAGCATTCAAAGCTCACATAGCCAAGATAAGTACAATATTTATAGGTGAAAAAATTTACTGAAAATCATAGCACTGTATATAAACACATGAATACATATAAAGATTTTTCTGGACATTTAGTAAGTTAAACAAGAATAGGGCACAAATTTCTTCTCTTTGGGTAGTGGAATAAAATTCAGATTCCTGACTAGAAATGCATAATTAAAAAGATACCCTATGTATATAACAAGATTTTGTTGGGTTCTTTTTATTCTAAATCAGTGTGAAGTGTGATGTTTCTATAGTATGTACACTCTCTGAAATTTAATGATTCAGTCTCTCAATCCTTTAAAGCACTATCTACTAATTAATTGCCAACGGTTTAACCAAACAGCATAAAAATCTGTACCTGGTTATATAGTGGTATCAGCACTATAAGAAGCCTCAAGATTTGACTTGGTCCATTCTATCTTTTGGCTGCTAGGGTACTGTCATCCCCCCTTTTTACATAAAGTAACTGAAGCCAGAAAGAAATTAATAACTTGCTCACTTAATGCAACAATCTTGACGCCAGACAGCTCTGCAAATACCTAGTGACACTTATATATCCCATGGGTCGTAGCTGGCCAAGATGAGAAGGGTGGTAATTAGGAAGGAGACTGTGAAAGTATGGAGGGACAAGTGGTTTCTACAGAGTTTTTCGGAAAATTCAAGTTTCAGCAAGGAAAATTAAGTAGGAGCTCTACCACGAGTGAGGTCAAATCCTACATGTAGAACAGAAACTGTTTGTTCTATTCGCTGTTTTATGTTGAAGATCTAGGCCCCCGGATAAAATTTGACCTTTCTTAAGGCCCAGACAGGGAATCTGGCCCCACATTTAACAACTTTGGCTCATATTTTAAGAATTAAAGCAATTCTTTCCACATACTTGCTCTTGTACTCTCTTTAGTCTTGGGCCTTGGGCTTTGGGACACATCTTCTATCTTTTGTCCTGGATCGAGTTGAACTTAATAATGTGAAACCAGTTTCCCAAATGCAGGGCAGTGACTTAATTCTTAAGCTGAGATTAAATTTAGGAAGCTAGTTTTTTCTCTAGAAGATTGGGGAATAGTCCTTATGAAAGTAGAATGTTTTTGTAATGTTTTAGTAAACTCTATTACCAGAGCATGCCAGAAAACTGGAAATCATTTGGCTGTTAAATTCTGTTGATTCTTTCCTTAAACTATCTTGAATCCACATCCTTTCTTCTCCATCTCCAGCACACAGCTATCATAAATGTGAATCATCATGACATAGTTCCTAAGTTATTTAGCTTCCTAATTGGTCTGCTTGCCTCCAAACCATTCTTTAAATGGACAGTAATCTTTCTAAAATAAAAATTCAATTATGTTATCTCCCTAAGTCCTTCTGTGATGCCTCTAAGTTCTCAGGATAAAAATCCCTCCTATTTGTCGTGTCATCCCAGGCCTTTCCATGACCTGACCCACAAATTTCTTTAGTGTCATTTCTCCCGCTGCCTAATACTTCTATACAGATATAATATAACCATGCTCTTGCTCAAGTCTGTGCTTGTGCATATGTAGTTCCTTCTCTATAACTGCCTTTCTCTACCTTATTTTGCTGCCCAACAGCTGTTTATTTTTAAAATTCTAGCAACTACTTCTTTAGGAGGCAGATTGGTCCCTTCATTGAGATTTTTAAACACTTTATTTTTGCCTCTATTTTATTACTTGTCATAATCTCTTATTTATCTCCCTACCAGACTGCAGGCCCTTCAAGAACAAGTAGCACAGTGTGGAACACAATATATGCATAAAACATGTTTTTTCAATAAACAGAAATATCCATCTAGTTATAAGTCTAGGTACCTTTTGAAAAATACGAGGTACCATTAAAATGCTTTTGAGCATATTTCTTTTGGCATTGTACAGATGTTATTACATTGTCTTCTGCCTTGCACCATTTTTGATGAGAAGTTGTAGCAGTTTTCCTTATATTTGTTCCTCTTAATAAAATGTCGCTTTTCTCTCTGGTTGCTTTTAAAATTTTCCCTTTATGACTGTTATTCATCAAATTGTATTATGGTGTTCTTTGTTACAATTTTATTTGAGTTTATGTTGCTTGGATCATTGAGCTTCTTGTATTTGTAGATTCAAAGTTTTCATCAAATTTTGAAAATTTTCAGTTATTAGTTCTTCAAATGCTTTTTTCCCCCGCTTCTTCTTTTCTTTTCTTTCCCTCGAGGGCTCCTATAAAATATGTGTTAGACTGGGCAATGTCTCAATGTTCAATGAGCCTTTTTAAAAATCAGATCTTATAATTTGTGCTTCAGTTTAGGTAGATTCTCTTGTTAGATATTCAAGTTCACAGATTTTTTTTTCTCTCTGAAGTTTTAATATGCTGTTATTAATATCCAGAGAATTTTTCATTTTAGATATTTTATTTCTTCAGCTCAATTTAGTTCTTTTCATATTTTCCATTTTTCTTCTCATTATATTCATATATCCTTTAAAATCTTGAGCATATTTGCATTTGATATTTTAAATTCTTCTGTAATAAATCCATCATTCCAGCCATTTCTAGATCTGATTTTGTTGATTGCTTTTTCTTCTGGTTATGGTTCATGATTTCCTGCTTCTTTGCATGTATAATGATTTTTAATTGGATGTTGGGCATTGTATGTTAAGTATATTAATAAATGGATTTTTTGGATTTCTGTACAGAGTGTTGAAGTTTGTTTTGCTGGGTAGTTAAGTTTCTTAATGACCAATTTGATTTTTTTGAGGCTTGCTTTGAAGTTTTGTTAGGGTGGGTCTAGAATGGCATATATTCTCTGCCTAGTTTTATTCTATCATTAAAGTGTGACTCTTCTTGGATCTCTATGAAATAACTCAAGAATTCAACAAAGTCTCTCCATTATAGCTGGCATGGCTCAAACATTTCCTAGGCCTTGGTGAACCCTGGAAATTGTTAAGCTTATAGCTCTTTGGTTGTTCTTTGCCTGGCCTTGTGGACCATCAATCTGTACATGTAAAATTGTTTTTTAGCAATAGACTCAAGAGGACCCTATGCCAATTTCTGGCATTTGTTCTTAATGAAACTCGCTTCTTTTTGATTCTCTGCCTTGAAAATTATAGCTATTTTAGCCTCCCAATATCATAGCTCTGTTTCTCTTAATTTAGCAAAACTGCTTGACTCTGTGGAGTTCTCACTCTCTGTACTTCAGTCCAGTCAAGAACATGCCTTAAAGTACAAAACTGGAGTAATGGCTCATCTCACGCATTTCCCATCACTCAGGGACTTCAGGCCTATGCTGCTCATTGTCTAATACATGAGAACACTTGTTTAATAAATTTTGTTCAGTTTTCTAGTTGTTTATGGTGAGAAGACACCATCTTGAACTTGTTCCTCTATCATGGGCAGAGGCAGAAAACCTCCAAGCACTTTCTGTGGATCAACATACTTAATTTCTGGTTTGTTTAAATGTTCTAATTTTATAAAAAAAGCTTCAAATAAATTTTTAATTAACAGTTCATAAAAAATTATGAAAATATTACCAACATAGACAGAGTGGGTATAATTTACTGGATATGTTAGGTTGTTTTTTCAAATTTTGAAATACTTTCAAGCTCACAAAAAAAGCTGCAAGAAGAGTTAAAACCGGGGTAGGCCACAGTGGCTCAGCAGGTGAGAATGCTCGCCTGCCATGCCAGAGGACATGGGTTCAATTGCTGGTGCCTGCGCATGTAAAAAAAAAAAAAAAAAGAGTTAAAACCACTTCATTTTTTTGAGGCATCTGACAAGAAGTTGCCGACATGATGCCCCAACACCCCTGAATGCTTTAGTACATATTTTTTTTACAAACAAGGATATTCTCCTATATAATTAAAATGCAACCATCACATTAACATTGAGAGGAGTAAGAAGCCAAGCGAGCAGAATAGGGAGCTCTAGAATTCAGTTTGTCCTCCAAAACAGCCAATAAACAGCCAGAAAGTGTCTGAAACAACTGTTTGTTGGGCTCCAGAGACCATAAGAACAAAATACACCATATAGGGAAGTATGAAAGGAAAAGAATGAAAAACTGGTGAAGATCAGTGAGTAGATCCCTCCACACTGTGGAAGCTGGTGCCCATCCCCCACTGGCATGGTAGGCTGCCTCAGGAGCCACTCCCTGGCTGGAAATAGAAGTCCTCTTTTTCAAGAATGGGGTGGGTGGGTGGGCAGAGGTGGATATGGAAGTTAAATAACACATTTAAAAAACATCTGTGGATTAAAGAAGAAATTGCAAGAGAAATCAGTATCTTGAGATGAATGAAAATGAAAGCATAACATTTCAGAACTTATGGGATGAATAAAGACAGTGCTGAGAAGGAGATTTATAGCCTTAAGTGCTTACATTGAAAAAGAAGAAAGAGCTAAAATTGAAGACCTGACTGCACACTTGAAGGAACTAGGAAAAAAAACAACAGCAAACTATCCCAAAGCAAGCAGAAGCAATGAAATAACAAATATTAGAGCAGAAATAAATGAAATTGAGAATAAAAAAGCAATAGAGTGAATCAACAAAATCAAAAGTTGGTTCTTAGAGAAAATCAATAAAATCGACAAAACCTTAACTAGACTGACAAAGAAAAAAGAGAGAAGACATTACCATGAACCTACAGAAAAAAAAAAAGTCATAAGAGCACACTATGAACAAATGCATGTCAACAAATTAGACAACTAATATGAAATGGATAATTTCTTAGAAACACACAAATAACCTACACTGACTCTAGAAGAAATAGAAGACCTCAACAAACCAATCACAAGAGACTGAATCTGTCATCAAAAACCTCCCAACTGAGAAAAACCCAGGAACAGATGTCTTCAGAGGTGAATTCTACTAATCATTCCAAAAAGAATTAATACCAATCCTTCTCAAAGTCTTCCAGAAAATTGAAGAGGAGGGAACACTACCTAACTCATTCTATGAAGTCAGCATCAGCCTAATACCAAAACTAGATAGAGATACTACAAGAAGAGAAAATTACAGACCAATTGCTCTAAAGAATATAGATGCAAAAATCCTCAACAAAATACTAGCAAATCAAACCTAAAAGCACATTAAAGGAATTATACACCATGACCAAGTGGGTTCTATCTCAGGTGTGTAAGTGTGGTTCAAGAGAAGAAAATCAATTAATGTAATACACCACATTAGCAAATTGAAGGGATAAAACCACATGTTCATCTCAATTAATGGAGAAAAGACATTTGAAAAAGTCCAGCACCCTTTTCTGATAGAAACACTTCAAAAAATAGGAATAGAAGGAAACTTGCTCAACATAATAAATGGCATAGGTGAAAAACCCACAGCTAATATCCTACTCAATGCTGAAAGACTGAAAGCTTTTCTGTAAGATCTGGAACAAGATGAGGATGTCCACTAACACCATTGTTATTCAACATTTTTCTAGAAGTTCTAGCTAGAGCAATGAGGCAACAAAAAGAGATAAAAGGTATCCAAATCAGAACGGAATACTTTCAGAGTTTACAGATAATATGATCCCATATTTAGAAAATCCCCCCAAAATAATCAACAAAGCTACTAGAGCTAATAAATGAATTTAGCAAAATGGCAGGATACATGATCAACATGCAAAATCAGTAGTGTTTCTGTACATTAGTGTTCTAGTTTGCTAGCTGCCAGAATGCAATACACCAGAAACGGAATGGCTTTTAACAAGGGGAATTTAATGAGTTGCTAGTTTACAGTTCTAAGGCTGAGAAAATGTCTCAATTAAAACAAGTCTATAGAAATAACACATTTATTATTTATATCCAATCAAAAGCATTCATCCAGGGAAAGATACCTTGGTTCTAGAAGGCCAGTGAAGTTCAGGGTTTCTCTCTCAAGTGGAAGGGCACATGGTGAACACAGTCAGGGCTTCTCTCTCATCTGGAAGGGCACGTGGCGAATATGGCATCATCTGCTAGCTTTCTCTCCTGGCTTCCAGTTTCATGAAGCTCCCCGGGAAGTGTTTTCCTTCTTCATCTCCAAAGGTCGCTGCCTGATGGACTCTCTGCTTCATAGTGTTGCTCTCTCTGAATCTCTCATTCTCCAAAATGTTTCCTCTTTTATAGGACTTCAGAAACTAATCAAGACCCACTCAAATGGGTGGAGACATGTCTTCACCTAATCCAGCTTAACAACCACTCTTGACTAAATCACATCAACCAGGGAGATGATCTCATAACAGTTTCAAATATACAGTATTGAATAAGGATTATTCTACTTTTATGAAATGGGATTTATATTAAAACATGGCTTTTCTTAGGGGGCATATATCCTTTCAAACCAGCACAATTAGTAATGAGTAATCTGAGGAGGAAATCAGGGAAACAATTCCATTTACAATAACTAAAATAATTAAATAACTAGGAATAAATTTAAATGAAGATGTAAAGGAACTATATACAGAAAACCTCAAAACATTGCTAAAAGATAACAAAGAAGACCCAAATAAGTGGAAAGTCATTCTGTGTTCATAGATTGGAATACTAAATATCATTAAGATGTCAATTCTACCCAAATTGATTTATAGATTAAATACAATCCCAATAAAAATTCCAGCAGCCTGTTGCAGAAGAAGGGTAAGGGGTCCCAAATAGCCAAAAACATTTTGAAAAAGAAGAACAAAGCTAGGGTACTCACACTTTCTCACTTTAAAGCATATTACAAAGCTACAGTTGAAAAACCAGCATGGTGTTGGCATAAAGATAGATATATATATTGGTCAATGGAATTGGATTGAGAGTTTAGAAACAGACTCTCACATCTACGGGCAACTGATTTTTAACAGAGGCTGCCAAATCCACTTCACCAGGAAAAAGCAGTCACTTCAAATAAATGGTGCCGAGAGAACTGGATATCCATATCCAATGAATGAAAGAGGCCCCTCTATCTCATACCACATACAAACATTAACTCAAAATGGATCAGGACGTAAATAAAATTGCCAGGATCATGAAACTTCTAGAAGAAAATGTAAGAAAGCATCTTTAAGATCTTGTGGTTGGTGGTGGTTTCTTAGACTTTACACTGAAAACACAAGCAATGGAAAAAATATATATATAAATGGGATCTCCTCAAAATTGAACACTTTTGTGCTTCAAAGATTTTTGTCGAAAAAGTGAAAGGGCAGCACACTCAATGGAGAAAACATGGAAACCACATATCTGATAAGGGTTTACTATCCAGAATATATAAAGAAATTCCACAACAACTCAATAATAAAAAAGACAAATGACCACATTAAAAAATGGACAAAAGACTTGAATAGATACTTTTGCAAAGGGGAAATGGAAATGGCTATAAAGCACATGAAAAGATGCTATAAAGCACATGAAAAGATGTTCAACATCACTAGCTATGAGTGAAATGGAAATCAAAACCACAATGAGATATCATTTCACACCTACCAGAATCCACTGTATTAATCAGCATTCCCTAGAGAAACAGAGCCGACAGGAGAGATCTGTACATGTGAGATTTATAAAGGAGTTTCATCCAACCATGGGAAGAGTCCAAAATCCATAGGGCAGGCTGTGAAGCAGGTAGCTCTGAATGACAGGTCTCTATGAACTCCACAGTAAAGGCTCAAGAAGTAGTGAAAAGGCCTCTCTTCTTCCTTAAAAGTCTTCAACTGGCTGTATCAAACCCAACTGATTGGATTATCTCATTTGCAGGAGCAGTGCCCTTATTTGATTATAGATGTATCAGCCACAACTTCAATCCACTGACTGTTGATTTAATAAACAAGCCACAACCCTTACAGCAATGGTCAGGCCAGTGCTTGCAGACCAAACAACTGGGCATAATTACCTGGCCAAGTTGCCACCAGAACCTAACCATCAGAGCCACTATTATAAAAACAGAAAACTATAAGTGTTAGAGAGGATGTGAAGAATAGGAGCACTTATTCACTGCTGGTGAGAATGTAGAATGGGTGCAACTACTCTGGAAGACAGTTTGTTGGTTCCTCAGGAAGCTAAGTTTAGAACAGCTAGATGATCCAGCAATCCCACTACTAGGTATATACTCAGAAGAACTGAAAGTAGGGTGCATTCAGATATTTGCATACTGATGTTCATAGTGGCATTATTCATAATTGCCAAGAGATGGGAACAACACAAGTGTCCATCCACCAATGAATGGAAATATAAACAAAATGTATATACATATCATGGAATATTATTCAGCTGTAAGTAGAAATGAAGTCCTAATGCAAGCATGGATGCAAGCATGAAGACATTATGTTGAGTGAAATAAGCCAGACACAAAAGTACAAATATTATATGGTCTCACTAATATGAACTAATCATAATGAGAAACCTCATGGAGTTAAAATCTAAAGTGTAGATTACCAGGAGATAGAATGAAGATAAAGAATGGGGAACTGATGCTTTATTTGCGCAGAATTTTTAATGTTTTGTTATAAACGTTTGGAAATGGATGAAGGTAATGGTAGTACATTACTGTGAATGTAATCAACAGCACTGAATTATGGATGTGGTTGTGGTTGAAAGGGGAAGTTTAGAGTCATGTATATAACTAGAAGGAAAACTAGAGGATAAACCTGGGACTATATAATATAGTGAACACTGTTGTGGATGTCTGCGGGTAATAGTACAAATAGAAGAATGTTCTATGAACTAGAACAAATATACAGAACTTTTACAAGTGGTTAATTATGGGATGGGATATGGGAAATAATTCAGCTAATTAAAACTATGGACTATAGTTAACAGAAATATTATAGTATTCTTTCATCTATTGTAAAAAAGGTACCATATCAATGCTAAATGTCAATGATAGGGAAGCATAAGGGGTAAGGGATTTTTCTTTTTGAAGCAATGAAAATGTTATCAGATTGATTGTGGTGATGACTGTACAACTCTGCGATTATACCAGGAGCCACCGTACCCTTTGGATGGATTGTATGGTATGTGAATACAACTATTAAAAAAATTAACATTGGTACATTGTTACCACCTAAACCTCAGACTCTGCTCAAGTTTCACCAATTTTTCCAATAATGCACTTTAAAGTAAAAGGGTCCAGTTCGTTGCATCATGTTTGTTCTCTGTCTGGAAAGTTCCTTAGTCTTTCCAGGACTTTTTTGATCTTGTTACTTCTGAAGATTAAAATCAGCCAGTTATTTTGAAGAATGCTCTTCAGTTTTGATTTATCTTACATCTCTTCATGATTAGATTTGATTATGCATTTTTGGCAAGAATATGAAAAGTGATGCTGTGCTTTTATTATGATCTATCAAGTGTTACGTGATTTTAATTTGTCCAATTACTGGTGATATTAACTTTGATAATTTGATTAAGGTGGTGTTTGCTAGAATTATACATTATAAAGTTACTATTTCCCCTATGTAATCATTAAGTATTTTGTGGGCAAGTACTTCAAGACTATGCGAATATCCTATTTCTTTCTGAACTTTCACCTGCACACTAGTTTAGCTAAATTATTACTATGATGCTGAATGTTGATTTCCTAATTCCATCAATGCTTACACACTTATTGGTTTGATTATATTGTATGGAAAAGCTTTCTCTCTCCTCATTCATTTAACCATTTATTTATTTATATTAGTGTGGACTCATAGATGTCTATTTTATCCATTAGGTGATATCTGTTTCTGTCATTGTTTATTTGATGCACAAATAAAGGGAGTCACTTCAGGCTGTTAGTTTCTTTTACCACTTTTAGAGATGTGGAAACTACATAGAATTAAGTACCTTTCATATGTTCACATAGCAACCATTTTGTAGGATTTTATCAACAGCAAATTCTGAAACAAGATAAGTGTAAAATAATGGGAGATGGGAAAAAGAAAACATAGCCTATTGGTGGGGAAGTGAGATAAGGAAGGGATGGCAACCTGCAAAGAGTGCATTATCAAGCTTGTTCTGTTGCAAGCAATTAGAGTTTAATCTTTCAGGGGAAAGTCAAGGAGCCTATATAGACACACACTGCAGTTATTCCGCCCAAACGGAAATGAAATTGGGGTATTTATACACCACTCTTGTTGGTTATATGTTGAGGGCCAATACCTGGGGGCATCAATTCTCTGCTATTTTGGCATGCTGAATGGGAGGGTAAAATGGGGTTTGCCAGCAAAAGAATGCCATTAGGCAAAGAAATGCAGGCAAAGAAGTGGAAAGGGGAAGGGATTGGGCAGTGCTAACAACTAACAAGTGACTATAGAATTTTCATATCAAAATATTGTGCTTTAAATCATCTTAATATTATATCCAAATGCCCATAGCCCAAAGATTCTGCCACTGTAACAGCTGGCATTCCTAAATCACCACCAATGAAGCCACCACATGATGTCAGTATGTAAGTAAAAATTCCATTCTCAAATAACACAGTGAGAGTACAAACAGTATTTAGCAAATCAAAATGGCTTCTTTTTCTTCATATTTTAGGCTTGCTTTGGGAAAAACGAAATCTAAGCATATCCTTCGAACTTCTCAGAGGTAAACACCCATCCTTCATAAGATAGTATAATTTAGTTCAATCAGTATTTGTTATGTAATAACTATTTTTTAGAACACACCTTAATCCTGAGAGAAGATATTGGAAAGTAGCTGTTTTACAGGTTGTAGAAATCTCAAGTAAAAAGAGAGCTATGCCAATAAGAAAAATTGAGAGCTAGATGCTATAGCTAGTGTTTTTTTTTTGTTTTGTATGCTGTGTGGTGGGGTCACATTTCATTATTTTTCCAGGTGAGTATCCTGCTATTGCAGCACCATTTGTTGAATTTTTTGTTTGTTTCTTTGTTTGTTTGTTTGGGAAGTGCAGGGGCAGGGAATCAAACCTGGGTCTCCTGCATGGCAGGTAAGAATTGTACCATTGAACTGTCCTTGCACCCCACTAGTGTCTTTTTTGAAAGTGGAGTGGGGTACAGTATAGTTGTTAAAATGCATAGGGTCTGGGAACAAATTGCCTAGGAACCAATTCCTGGCTATCCCAACCACCAAGGTTATTTATTAACTTCCCTGTGTCTCAGTTTTCTCAAACATAATGTCAGGGCTATGATAATATCTACTTCCTAGGGTTTTGTGATGATTGAGTTAATATATATATAGTGCTTAGAATTGTGCCTGGAACATAGAGGGGCATAAAGCAGACACTGCTAATGGGTTGACACAATAATCATTCCCAACCCCTTCTCATTTGCTAAACACTAAATAGCATACTATTTGTAAATTGGATTTTTGGCTTAATTGCAGATCAATAATTCCCTACTTATACAAGGGAATAGAAAACAGATTTCTGGCTTCCCATGGGGGAAGCCACAGGTTGTAAGAAAGAAGACAGGGCAAATTAAGGCTAGTTCCAGGAAGCTAGATTTTTAAAAGTAAGAATAATAGTTCACAGGGTCTAAGAGGCCAAGAGTAAAAGACTTTAGAAAAAGAGAGTGGAGTTTTTAGTCAACAATGTGATATGAGCAAAGGATGGGCTGTTTGAGATACACCCCCAGCCTCACCTCCTTCTATCATGATGTCTTTGGATCAAGACATTGGTCTTCATAAAGCTGCTCCCATAAAAAAACAGTAATAGGAAAGGTGACTCTACATTAGCTGTTTCTGAACTAGCATACCGGTTTATCTAATTAACAGAAACTTGAGCAGGCTTGGGGAATGACTACTTAGGTTCATTTTGATAGGAACGAGTACAGAACAAAAGATTTGGGAAGAATAGTTTCCAAAATGAGGTTGCAGTTGGTAGGAGTTGGGGAAGGATTGGGCAGTCTGGGAGAAGACTGGGTAATTGGTGAATAGAAGTAGAATTGGGGATCAAGTTTCAGAGGAAAAGGAGAGAAAAAAGGATGTAATAGTGTATGCCACTTATAAGTTCTGTTATATAGGACAAGTTATTTAATTTATTTGAACCTCAGTTTCTTCTTCATAAAAATAAAGGTTTATAATATAAAACACCTGTGCCTTGGTTTCCTCATCTCTAAAATGGGAATATAATAGCTTTCATTCTGAATGTCATCAAACATCAGTGAGAGAAGATGTTTGATGTTCTTTGACCACTCATTTATTCTTCCTTGCAATACCATTATTTCCTTTGAAGGATTTACTGCTTCCCCAGTGGATTGAGTTTAGTGTCTTGGTAATCATGGGCCCATCCTTTCTTAGGTGATGAGAATGTATGGGACCCAAGGGGGACCAACTGGATGGGATCTGTGGAAATCCAATCTTAATCAGAGGGAAAACAGAGACTAAAAATGGATGGAATATATAGTATGATGGTTAGGGACACAGATTCATATGTTTGAATCCTGATACTACAATTTACCAACTGTTTAATTTGGGGTGTTATTTAGCTTCTCTGTGCCTCAGGTTCCTCATAGATATAATGGGATTATAACTGTACCTACCGCTTCATATGAACCAGCTACTCTCCTTAGCACATATGATTTCTGCCCAAATGGAATTTTCAATTCCTGAGATAGACCCCAAACAGAGAAAAATAAATATTTATTGTAAATTGTAATGTATGTATATGTTTTATATAAAACGCTTAAAATGGTACTTAGCATATGGTTAGCAATTTGTAAATTTGAGCATTTACTCATTTATTTTAGTAGTGGTGTTCCAACCACACGTTACCCTTGTAGTTTCTGATTTTTATATCTCTGGAGATGTCTTAGATGCTCATTTTTGAGCTTGATTCTCTACCCTTCTCATAGATTCTGAGAACTCCAATATTCTTCCAGTAAGTTTCTTTTGCTCAATTAAGCCAAAGTTGGTTACTGCTATCTGATGCAGCACTTCATAGTATTGTTCTAAGGATTATATAAGATCATGTACACCAAGGACCTAGCACTGCTCAATCAATATTATTTCTCTCCCCTCCACAGGAGGGCCTACCTGGGTACATTGAGAGTGGAAAAATAGAGTAAAACGAGAGTGAACTGCTATACAGAAATAAATAGACAAATATTAAATAAACTTAGTATAAGGGAGACCCAGAGAACTTGGCATGCTGATAAAGAGGAGTAGCTTTCATTTATAAGTCAAAAGTTTGAGAGTGGTCAGAAGGTCAATCTGAGAAACAGAATTGAGAACTTGATTGGAATACCTTAAAAGTATTGCTTTGTTTGTTGACAGTAATGCCCCAGAAGATTTAGCCTGGTGTAAGGGTTCAAAAACAAACCCTTTCTTCTCTTTTTGTATCACCTGAGAAAGCATTCTATAAAAACAATCATCAAAGAAAAATTGTCTTTGTTCTTGCAATAAAGGATTACAAAAGGAAAACTAATAAAGAATGGTAGAGCCATTTGTTTGACACCAATCCTGTAGAATCATTATTCTAAGGTGTAAAGGTATATATTTTCAATCCAAGAGGAAAGATAATATTGTGCTGATGGAGCCATATTATAGAAATATGTACATGAATATTCATCTGTTGCCAATTATTCTTTTGAAGTTGTATAAATTACACCACTGAAAACTAAGAACTGAAAACATGATACATATGGAAAATGCTTCAGCATCCTGAGAAAAAAATTGAATAGAAGAGGATTACTGCAAAAACTATTTTCCTGTCAAGTTTATTCCATTTCATTTCTAATCACCAAATCCTACTCAGTCCTTTTAACTACCTCTATAGCCCAGTGATCCCTCTGGCTTCAGGGAAAAGGAAGTACTCCAATTCTTATTTGGTTCCAGTGCCATGCTCAGACTTGGCATTTGAAGATAAGCTGCTGCTGTCCTGAATTAAAGGGCCTAAAGAACAGTCAGCTCCAATACTGCCCACCATGCAATAAGCTAATCATTCTAGTTTGCTAGCTGCTGGAATGCAATATACCAGAAATGGAATGGTTCTTAAAAGGGAGAATTTAATGAGTTGCTAGTTTACAGTTCTAAAGCCGAGAAAATGTCCCAATTACAACAAGTCTATAGAAATGTCCAATCAAAGGTATCCAGGGAAAGATACCTTGGTTCAAGAAGGCTGATGAAGTTCAGGGTTTCTCTCCCAAGTGAGAGGGTACATGGCAAACACAGTCACGGTTTCTGTCTCAGCTGGAAAGGCACATGGTGAACACGGTGTCATCTGCCCTCTTTTCTCTCTTGGCTTCCAGTTTCATGAAGCTCCCTGGGAGGCATTTTCCTTCTTCATCTCCAAAGGTCACTGGCTGGTGGACTCTGCTTCTTGTGGCTATGTTGTTCTTCACTCTCTCTCTCACTCTCTCATTCTCCAAAATGTTTCCTCTTCTATGGGACTTCAGAAACTAATCAAGACCCACCCGAATGGGTGGAGACATGTCGTCACCTAATCCAGTTTAACAACAACTCTCGATTACATCACATCTCCAGGGAGATGATCTAATTACAGTTTCAAGCATACAATGATGAATAGGGATTAGAAAAAATGGCTGCCTTTACAAAATGGGATTAGGATTAAAACATAGTTTATCTAGGGTACATACATCATTTCAAACCAGCACACTAATCAACATGAATTCATTCATTCAACAAGTGTTTATGAAGTATAGACTATTTTGCCAGGTACTGTCCTTCATATTGAATAAGCACTGGTGAATACAACATGGTTTCAGCTCACATGGAGCTCTCAAGTTTCTCAAGAAACAAAGGAATAAATAACTCAAAACTGTGATATATGCTATGAAGACAATGAATAGGGAGTGAGTAGGGATGTAGAAAAAAGGGTTGGACTAGATTATAAAGGACCATGACCAGCTAAAGGATTCTACTTTCCTGAGGAATGCTAGGAGATTACACGATGGAGTTTTAAAAACAGTTTCTAGAGGACTTTTACTCCAATCTCCTGATCATATAGAGAGGAAATAGGCACAGGGAGATATGTATTATTCCTATGATCATATCATTTGGAGGTGATTTTAATTCCTGGAACTTAATAATTGGTTAATTTATTAGTAGCAATTTTTTTCAATCACACAACTTTTCCAAAATGAATGTCCAAGTCTACCTAATTAAATATTTAGAAGGTGAGAATCTGAGGACTTTCTTTGAAGTGGATCTCCCTTTCCTTCAATTCGACTCTACTTCCAAGTCTACATGTCTCACAAGCAGTACTGAGACCTGCAGTGACTTTGGGTGGACAAAGCTTTGGGTTTTGTTGAAGTCATTGCAAAGGGAATTGGATAGCAACCCTCTGCCACCACCCACCCCCTGCAACCCACTGGCCCTCTATGGATTTCCAGGCTAAATGGAGAACCAGTGATGGAGTTTAGGAATAAGAGCTGGAAGGCAGAGGAGGAGGATGCTAGGTCTCTTTACCTCAGGAGGGAGTTGAAAGCCTGTCCTTATACTCCTGCACACTGGACAAGAGACCACATTGCCATGCCTCACCACTTGTGAGATTAGCACCAGACCTGAGTCCTACTGAGAAAAGTACCTGGCCATCTGAGAGTTCTCAGCAACCGGGGAGTGCAGTATAACAGTAAAGAATCAGAACATGGGCCAGTGAAATAGGACTCCTAGAGAATTAAAGTAACAGAGAATAAGGAGCTCAGAGAAGCAAACTTTTTCTAACACTGTCCTCATATCTACTGGGATAAGAGCAATCTGACCAGACAAGAAAATCCATCAGCTATTTTCTTTCCTGTATGTCCCAATAGACTGTAAACTCCACTAGGACACAGATATATGTCTATTGTTCACCACTGTATCCTCTGAGCGCTGAACATAGTGCCAGGCACATAGTAGGCAATCAAGCAAAGTTGTTGAATAAATAAATGAATGAATGGGTCACCATTTTCTCCTGGCAACACTCTCTGCTGCCTCTAGTGTGTGCTTATATTTCATTACAACAACCACACCCTATCCTATCAGGTAGCATGACGTTCTCTTTCTAGATGAGGTTTTTTAGAAAAGTAATTCTAACATTTTAGAGTTCACTGTTTTTATTAAAGGTTTTCTTAAACAAACTCTAAGAAACACTGACAAAATTTGTAGAAGCTCCACATGTCAACCTGAATGCTCCAAGGTTATCTTCCTTACAGAGGGGATTAGCAAGGCTTGCAAAATCTGTGCAAAATCTCCATTACAAATAAACTGGGTTTGGCCAGAGGGACCCGAAAAGCCCTGGAGGAGTCTATAGGAATTTTTAAAAAGTTTAGCTGTCATGTCGATTTTCTAAGTAGACCAAACATACAGACATTGAGCCACTTTCTTAACATGCCTTAGAAAAGGAGACTATAGCCCAGTTTGATCAGATCAATAATCTCATTTAAAATTACAGAGAAAGTAAACATTTGGTTTCAAGGCAAAACTTTAAGAAGAAACTAACTGTTGGCTTTTGAGAAAGAAATTAAAAACAGAATGGAGGTGTAGGCTTTGGCCATTAAAGCCCTGGACGTTTAAACAACTGCGTTTCTGAGTCAACTTTAGTATACCTAAGACATTCCTAACTTTTTATTGTGATTTCAGTGTTTTAAGGAATTTGATTCTTCATTATACCTTTTTTATTTGCCCCCAGACTCTATTAAAGGTCCTTTAAGGCCTATATCTAAAATTAGAGTGAATTAAAATTAAATTTGGCATTAATTTTTGGAGCAATTCAGAAGTTTTAGACTTACATCCACTTAACATTTATTGAGCATCTACTAGGTGACAGGCATCTACTTAGACCTGGGAATAAAAGGGTGAATAAGACAAAAATAGTCCTTACCCTCTTAGACTTTATGATTTAGTTAGAATAAAACACACAAACACAGTTATGTACTATGATATGGCCTGTGATGGGAACAGTATAGGGCTCTGTGACAGCATAATGGAGAGGTATGGGTGACTGCTTAGAGAGGGGCTTTAAGTGAAAGAGGAGGGATAGAAGTGAGGGGGATATAAAGAGGGACAGATATGCAAAGATGTGGAGGAAAAAGTGGTACATTTGGAGAATGAAGTGCAGGGGAGTGGGTGGATAGGCAGGGCTACCACATGAAGTTATGCTGGCTAGAAAGCCCATGGCTCGGGATGGGTATAGAAATTCAGTCAGCATTCCTCTTGCTGAGCCTGGTGCCTGGTATGGGTCTGTATCTGCTTAGAGAAAGCGATGTCTTTCTAATTTGCACAGAAATGTTTGAGCTGGATATGGCCCTATGAAGAGGTAAATTGGGGCCAGATTATGAGGGAATTTATAAATTTTGGACTTGAGTCCTTAGAGTAATGGAGAATTCCCCCATACTTTAAGCAGAAGAGTAAAGGATCAGATTTGCATTTTGAAAGATCACTAATTAGAATATGGAGGGCAAATTAGATGGGCGGCAGGAACATGGGTGAGGAGACTATACTAGTAATCCAGAAATGAGATAAGGAGGGGGCCAAAACTGGGAGGATATGTAGAGAAGTAGATAAAGACATATCTAGAATACAGAAACATAAATTGTCACGAATGATTGGAATTGGTGGTGGTGGTGCTGGAGAAGGTGGAAGTGACAAGTACTATACCCAGGATATAGCCTTGAGCAACTGAGTAGTTGACTGTACTGTTTCCTGAGGTAGAAGAACAGGGCTAATGGGGAAACACTGACTTCAATTTTGGACACGATCGTTGAATTTCATGGGTCTGTGGTGCAGCCAAGTGGAGATGCTTACTGAACAGATGGATATGTGAGTCTGCAGCTCAGGAAAATAACTGGCCTGGAAATGCATACTTGGGAGCTATCAAATTATAGAAGAAAAGTTTAAGGGTGTAGATGAGATTACCCAGGGAAAGTATGAGGAGTTAAAAGAAATGTGGGCTTAAAGTGGAATCCTGAACAACTCTAATGTTTAAAGGATGGATAGAGAAAGAATTGTCTGCAAATGAGACCGAAAAATAGCAGCCAGAGTAGCAGATAGACTGCAGGGAGAGGTGTGTTGTAACTGAAGTCAACCAACTGCAGTGTTTAAGGAAGAGGAAGTTTAGTGAGAGTAAAAGACCAAAGCTTGTATATAAAAGTTATTAGCTGGTGGAATTTTGGAAATAGTAATAAGTGGAATGGATTGGAATGGGATGACTGGAAGCTGGCAAAATTTGGAGGGCACTACAAACGGTATAATGGGAATGAATATTCAACTTATTTTAATGTAGAAATCTATTTTGTTTTATTTTATTTTTCCTTTTCCTTCTTCATTAGAAGGAAAGAAGGCTTCCAGACCTTTAAAAAGGAAAGGACAACCACTCCTTGCAAGAAAATGGAATGAAAATATTTTCTGTCTTCCAGAGAATATTTGAGAACTAAGTCCTTCCTGTCCTCAAAGAAAGGGTAACCAATTTTTTGGTTTTTAATGATTTTAGCTTTGGTTTTAATGGGCCACTGAGATATAATTAAAGAAAAGAGGAGACCAGAGCTTTTTTGGATTGAGGATAAAAGAAAATATCAGGAAGAGAGTGAGGAACAAGAAGGGATAAGCAGATGGGAGCCAGGAAACTACTGTGGGGAGGCTTTGTTCCTCTCCTGAGCCTGATGAATGAACCCAGGAGGACTCCTGTCATGGCTGTTGTGTGAGTACTCAAGAGTCTCAGGGACTGAACCCACCAGTGAGAATACTCCTTCACCTGCACCCAGGCCTATGTCTGCCTCCTCAGTCTTCCTGTGGAGGACCATGATCAGAGGATGCAATGGCACTTCAGCCTGTCTAAGTGTGTGAGGTTTCATTTGGTCCCATCCAACAATTTCTACTTCCTAAGCCCTAAGAAACCTGTAAACCCCAAAGAAGCCACCTGCTCTTCTGTCAAAGGAGTGACAGAAATACCTTCCTGGACCTTATTAGGTGAGGGTGAAGGGCAGCTGGTATATACAATAAATCAGAGAAACCTGGTTGGGACATTATTCATGACACACCTATAATAACAGTGTGAAGTAAGTATGAAATAAGATAGGGCTCTGTTTTGTTTGTATGTTGCTGGAATGCGATATACCAGAACTGGAACGGCTTTTAGAAAGGGGATTTTAACAAGTTACAAGTTTACAGTTCTAAGCCTATAAAAATGTCCAAATTAAGGCATCCAGGAAAAGATACCTCGATTCAAGGAAGGTCGGTGGGTCAGGAAAACCTCTGTCAGCTTGGTAGTCACGTGGTTGGCATCTGCTGGTCCCTTGCTCCTGAGCTCTGTTGCTTTCAGCCTGTTCATGTGGGGGTTCCTCACTTTGCTTCTCCAGGGCTGGCGTTCATCTTTTGGTTCCCCTTGGTTTTTTCCAGGTTCTGGTTTGCTTAACATCTCTTGGTGACATCTGCTGGGCTCCAAGTATCTCTAAACATTTGTATCTCTGTTCTCCAAGTGTTGGCATCTGTGTCGGCTCTGCTCTGAAGTTTCTGTCCGCTCTGTCATTTCTGATGTTTTCTCCAGAATGCTTCCTCTTTTAAAAACTCCAGTAATCTAATCAAGATCCACCTGGAATGGGTGGAGTCACATCTCCATCTATCAAAAGGTCATATCCACAATTACCTCCCTAGAAATAATCTAATCAAAAATTTACAGTCTACAGTATTGAATCAGGATTAAAAGAAACAATTGCTCCCACGAGATTGGATCAGGATTAAAATATGGGTTTTCTGGTGTACATAATATTTTCAAAAAAACCTGGTTTTTTCCAGGCTGCCTGGAAGGCTTGTAGGAGAAATGAAAGGCAAATCTAGGAGACAAATTATGAAGGAAGAACAGGGCTTGATGACTGATAAGACATGGGGTGATGGAGAGAGGCCTCTAAGAGAACTACTAAATTTCAGTCTTGTGTGAATGGAAGAATATCTTAGAAAATAAGCCTGGAGGTTTCTCTCTGTACATCCACACCATCTTCCTTTATGGGAGGTAGCTTGGGAAGGCCAAAGAGTAAATGTGAGCTCCTTGGAAACCCAGTTATTTGGAGTTTCCTACCTATTGTTTAAATAGCAGGAGCAAACTTTTGGTGGTGCATTGTGGGGAGCCTTTATATTTGCTAATTGCTCTTGTTTCCCTTCACTCATTCCTTGCATATGAAAAGAAAGGAGCATATGAAAAGAAAAGAAAGATTCCAGCTGCTGTATGAGGATTTATATACTTTTTTGAGAATAAAATGACTAGGTTTCTGTTTGCACAAGGAAGACCAAATTTTAAAGCCCCAATGAGGATGTAAGAACTCACATTCTAGATAGGTAGAATAAGATTGTGGTCAACAGTATCGCTTCCTCAGCAGACCTAAACTCAGATTTCAGCTCTGAAGTTTAATTAGCTTGAGGTCTCCAGCAAACTACTCAACATCTATAACACTCCCTTTCCTCATTTGAAAATGAGGTTGTTGGGACAATTAAATGTGAATGCTATGTAAAGTGTTTAGCATTCTGATTGACACACAGCAAAGGCTCAGTATATATTAGTTGTTATTGATTATGGAGACAAGTGTTCATCTGCTCTAGTATAGGATTTGATAACAGTCTAGGGGCCCTCATTCTGATAAAGATTTCCAAGCCTAGCATGCCAATACTTGGTTTATAATTTTCTCACCACTTTCTCTTCTTGAATTAAAGTTCTTTTCTTTTTAATTAAATATTCAATAATATTTGTTGAACATCTACTATATGCTAAAACTAAATAATGTGCTAGTATTATTTTAGAGCACTGATTTTTCCTTTTATGTTATTCAAGCATCAGATCACTTCCCATGGTTGGCACCATCACAGGCAATTTGGAGATTATAATTGTGAAGACTCAGGGAAATTAATGACTTGCCCATGACTAGAGCTGGGATTTGAATGCAATCTGTCTGATTCTAAATATAGTCCTCATTGCACTATGCCAAGCTAATTTTCCTGATGTTAATACAAGAAATAAACAAGGAAAAAATTAAGTTTTTTTGAATTTATGTAGCAAAATGAGTGATTTAAAAAAATAAAATTTCAAGTTATCTTGATATTGTGTGGTCATAGTCTAAGTTACCAGGAATTGTGTCTTGAAACATAGCTTTTGTATTTTGACTTTGGTTGTTTAGATTAGTTTATATAGTGGGACTCACTTTTGTCTACCTCTACTTCTCCCTTCTCATGGATACTGAATTTTGTTCAGGCATCCATCCTAGTTTCACAAAGTCATATGCTTTGGGGAAAAGTTGACCTTGTCCCATCACTGAGGATTGGCCTGGTTGGTCTAAGGAGGGCTATCCCACCTCTTTTGCTAATGAATGGATCATTGATGGCGATGTGACCCTACTCAAGCTAATGAGACTTGAAGAGAGATTTGGCCTTCTAAGAACTAGGAGGTACTAAAAATTAAATGCATCTTAAAGAAAATAGGATTTAGAGCAATAATAGCCAAAGTTATAGATGGGAATGTATAAAATTTTTCTATGTAAAGGGTGCTTTATATGCATCATATTTTATCTAATCTCATAATAAATCACTGGCATCATTTGTAAATTAAAATGCATTTGACATAGAATATGACTCTATAACAGAAAATAATTCAAAACTTTGACATTAGCTTAGAATTTTTTTTCTATTTTTTTCCTTCAAATGAGAATGTGTTGAAGGGTTATGATAAGTTTTTGTTCCCTCATCTTGTCTGGATGTTTTTTTTCAGCTTTTAGGTCAAGCATGTTCATTACTTGGCTCATAATCAGAGATGACTACCCTTTTGTCAGATGTAAACTGTTTTCTGGTCCAGGGCCTGGTAACAGTGAGGGTTATGTTAATAAAACCTCTAGTTTAGCCTGTTATTGCTGAATGATTTTTTTTTTTCATGGAGTACTTATTCTCAACATTCAAGAAATCAGTAACATTGTCATTTTAATAGCTTCTTTTTATGGCGCATGCCATAAGCATATTTCCTTCCCCTTCCAGCATACTGCCTATTATGCAGATACAACTTTAACCAAGCAAACTTGTAAGAAGTATAAATAAATAATTTTGCATTTTTCTCGTAGGACAAATGACTAAGTGCTAATTTGGAACCTGGCAAACTTGGCTTGCTTGTTAGACAATTTTAGAATAATGTGCCCCCTTACTCCAATTCATGTCATATATCCTATTTTATATGGCAAATCCCCAAATGAACAAATGAATTGTGCTTCTCCTAATGCTATTTTCTGGAAGACTGTAAACTTATGCATGGCAGAGGCAGAATTTAATGTTTCTTGCTCTGACTGAATCCTATTTTTTATTTATATCTTCCTACCATTCTAGGTTGAAATGATGTTATTTCTACAAGTTTGTCTGTATGATGACCCTAGATATAATCTCTGATGTTTCATGAACCACTTTATAACATGAGATTTAAAGTACCTGTACCTGTATTTTTAGCAAGCACAGATAGATATGGGTTTCAGCTGATGCTGAGAATTCTGAGCAGGATGTGTCCTGCGCATACCAGGATACCCGCATTAAATTTGCTCTCTTTCCAAAGTGAATGAAACTTTAATACCCTCTAATTCATTTTAAATTACTTCAAATATTGAAGGAGTATATAGTGTTCAAATAGTAAGTAGCACAAGGTAGAAATCTGGCAGTTATCTAAAAACTCCTAAGCTCCTACCATAATACTTTTTTGTCCCCAAAATTATTTTCAAGAAATAGTTACTGAGTACCAATTAGGCACTAATCTAGGCACTGTGACAATAGTGGAAAGAACAAAGTCCATGTTCTCATGTAACCTATGTCTTAGAAGGAAGAAAAAGACAATCCATTAGTACACATAAATGTGTTATATGTCAGGTGTAATTTGGAGAAGGTAAAGGATTAGAGAGTGGCAGTTAGGGGGAAGTATTAATTTCGATGGATTGGCCAGAGAAGACCTCTTTGAGGAGGATTTGGCAACTGAGAGCACAGGTGAATGGAAGGATTATCATCACCTACTTGTAAGACTAACAGCTTGCATGCGTAGGGTGACCAGTTGTCTATGACTCACTTGCATGTCATTGGTCCCTGTTCCATACTGGTTGTTAAATATTTTGAAAATCCTCCCTGTCTGCAATGGTGCTAGAAAAAAAAATAAGACAAGAATTTCAACAAAAATAGTTCTGTAAAAGGACATTGTGAGACAGGTGCTAAATTTTTAGAGGAATTAGGGGAAATGACTTGAAGGTGTGGATATGAATGAAACAATAAGGACAGGTGATGATATGGTTTAGTGGCTTGGGCTTCAAAATAAGTGGAGTGTTTTAGGGAGGAGGCAGAGATAACAGTCCTCGAATGATAATGGGGAATAAGGAAGACAGCCTCACCCCCTCTGGACCCAGTGAAATAAGTAGTGTGGGAAATAAAAGAGATGCCACTTGCATTGGCTGCATGCAATATAGCATCTTCAGCTGATAGCCAGATTTCAGTTATAGAGGCATGAAGGGATGATTGAGGATAAAGGATGTTTTGTCAATGGCAGGTAGTGAGCCTCCGAAGGTATAGTGGAAGATCAGAGGGGATTAAAGGGATGACCAGTTATATGGGGATGAAAGTACAGGTGATGAGGGATCAACTGAGAGGTTTTCAATGATGTAGGGCAGGATATAATGGACCCTGAAGGCTTATCATGTTGAGTGTGGAGAGGAGGGATGATGGGTTCTTTCTGAGGTAGCCATAGCTTCCTCCATCCCTGATTCAGGCATGATGATGGTGGAGCATAGGAAGCCAAAGCATTATGGCATCTGTAGGATGTAAGAATCTGTGGCCATTCTCTGTGAGTTCTATTTGCTGCTATATGGTGGCCACACTATATCCAATTAACTAGATACTGCCATAGCTCTGCTTCAACCATATAGTATCAAAACATATGAATAAAAACCAAGACTTCAGCTAATTATCCAGATGATTTTGAAATATCCAAATGGTTTGCATTGTATTAGACAGAAACTTTGTATGAGTCTCTGAAAATTTAACTTTTGATCTGACCTGTTTATTATTTTGAAGACATGCTTTTGCCTATTTGCCAAAATTATGCATGCCTGATATTTTGTAGATACAAGGTTGTTGTTTTATAAAAGAGAGGAAGCAGGAGGTAGAAACTCTATAGATGTAATCCCTGAGTATGAGTCACATTCTTTCAAAAGGAGCAACATAGAAATTTGGAAAGAGGTTATCATCAGGAACCGTCCTTTCTTGACAACTGAACTTTCTCATTTAGCATCTTTGCTGTATACATCAGGCTCAAAAGCATTTGGGGAAAAAGAGTAGAAAAGCCACCGGATCAGATTTTACTCCTAGTTGTGCACTGCACTGGCTTCTTAGATTAACCATTCATGAGACAGATGAGGAAATAGTCATGCTCAAAGCTAGGCATCATGGTTAGTGGCACACATGGTACCAGATCCCAGAGTCTTGGACTCTTGTATTTCGTGTTCTTTTGACACCATTAATGATACTCTTTCTGTAGCTCTGTCAAATAACTCCCATTTGCCCTCAAGCATTTCTCTTGACACACAAGGGGGAACCACTATAGTTTGGAAAAGTCAAGGGAGGGTATTTTCTGGAGAACTGTGAACAAACTTGTGGCTCTCTTCTTCCAACAAACTCTTCCCTGAGCACTGGAGCAACAGCCAGCAAATCGATGAATACGTTGGCAGTTGCTGAGTAGGCATTATCGTTTCATCCTCCTTTGTTGGCTCGAATGTAAAATGAATAGATAGGAGCAGATAATTTCTAAGGCTTTCTGTTACCCAAACTATAGATAACTCTATGAAAATCTTAGAAATACAGAAAAGATCTTCAGTTTTGCATATGATGGCCAATAAGCGTCTCTGCAATAGTTTACTAAAAATGGGTCTTAAGCTATAGCTTGTGAAGAAAATGTTCAAACTTGCTTGCACACATTTGTTGGAATTTTATTTATATATCAGTATCAACACAACCACCTTAGGAACAAGAAACAGCACATCCCCTATGGGTTTAACATTTTTAGTCTTATTTCCACAATGGAGACAAAGGCAGTTTTACTTATTTTGCAATTACCATAGGTGGAAAGCCATCAATAAAATCCCATGCTTTCCCTAGTGGATATGCAATCCTAATAATTAAATCTACACATCTGCTAAATAACAGCAAATTCAAAGTCTAGCAATTTACATGGAAGAAAACAGATGTCATTCCGGTTTAATCTTTTCACTTTCACCATGAGCGCTGTGAACACTGCACACCCCGCAGTGATTAATCTATCAAAATACTCTACTCCATTTACTCCATTTTATTACATCCTGTGTCACAAGAGATGGAGCAGCTGTTTCTGGATAGAAAGCAAAGAACTGATACAAAATAAAGTATCCTCTGAATAGGTACAGCAAACTGATGCTCCTGAATTATTAGAAAAGAGATCAAGTATCTTACAATGGGGTGATTTTCAGAAACTCCAGTGAACTTACTCTCTTAATCCACAAAAGTGGGGAATAGTGGGAAAAACACAATGAACAAGTACATTTTCCTTTCACTGATAAATACTTTGAGGTAAAATCCTCTCCTTGTGATTTGGAAACCCAAGTTCCTATTTTTTGTTAAATGCAGCAATTTGTTTTAAAGAAGAGGTTCTTTCCTAATTAAGTGCAGCAAAGAAAAAAACCCACTTTAAAGGAAAACTACAACATGGAGTTAATCCCCAATTCTGGTAAATTATATTGAAAAATTTGAAGACAAAAAAGTAGAGTTTATTATTCTAGTGAAATTTATTTGGCTATGAAAAGTGTTATCAAAGGGTACACTGAAAATTTGCTGGGATGAATTACCATAATGACTTTCACTGCTGCAAATGAGATATGGAAAGGAAACAGGATAGTGAATTATATACATAATGTGTTCTTAGGAAGAAAAGTCATATTTTGCTAGATGAGTGAATTCCAAACTTTGGTGTCCACAAGAATTCCCTGGAGTACTAACATCCGCAGAGATGATTATTCAGTGAGTCTGAGATGAATTACCAGAATTTGAATTTTTAAGATGCCCACTGATTAATTCTGATGCAGGTCATCTTTGAATTACTCTGATCTAGATCATAGACCAAACACTGTCTAGTTCATAGATCAGATAAACATTTATTGGCACTATGTATCATATCGTATATATACATGGCAGGCACTCAACATATGAACAATGAAAAACTCTAGCTTTGGAGTTAGAGTTCTGTGTTAAGACTCCAGTTTTTCCTTTTTCCTTTTTGGCTGATTCTTTATTCTCTCTGAGCCCTGGTTTCCTCATATGTTAACACACACATACCTACTTAACACACACATACCTACTTAACCTTTAAGTTAACACACACATACCTACTTCCTAGGGTTATTTTGGGTATTAAGATTAATAATTAATGATTAAGCTCCTGGAAAGATTTGTCTACACTTGCTGTCTTCCACTCCTTTTCCCTCATCTTCCCCTTAAACTCACTTAAATTAGGCTCTGTCCCCACACCATACTGCATTTATTGTGGTAAAAAATGACCTTCATATCGCTCAATCCAATAGTCATCTTAGTCTTCACCTTTTTTGACTCATTGGCAGAATTTGATACAATTGCTCATACCTTTCTCTTGAATAGAATTTCTTCACATAGATTTCAAGAACTGTATTTCAAGGTTTACTTTACTGTACTGAAGTACTCTCAAAAGACCACTTATAAACGGTGAGGATATTACTTTTTCAATTGAATTTAAACATGATAATGAATGAAGAGGAAGATGGTGACTCAGCTCATAATTAGAGTATTCCAGGGCCCAGTCTTTGGTCCTCTTCTTCACTTTATTGACATTAACTCTCTTAGCTATAACAGATTCTATATCTGTTGACTATCAAATTTATATTTCCAGTCGAGACTTTTCTTCTGAACACATCAGTCCCATATGTCCAATGGCCTGCTCCACATTTCCACTTGGATGTCTATTAGACATCTCAAATTTAACATAACCAAAACTGAATAGCTGATTTCACCTTCATCCCCAAAACTTGTTCCACCTCTATCCTTCTTCATTTCAGCTGATGACAACTTCATCGCTCCAGTTGCTAAGGAAGAAAAACCTTGGAGTCATGCTTGATGCCTCTCTTTATTCCACATCCCAAATTCAATCCATCAGGAAATCTTTACAGTTCTTCAATTTTTCACCTCCTCCATGGCCATGAATCTGGTGTGAGCCACCATGATATCTTGTGCCTAAAGTACTGCAAACACCTCCTAACTAATTTCCATCTTTTACCTCTGCCTCCCTACAATCTATTCTTTACAAGGCAACCAGAACAATGTTTAACATTGTGAGATCCTGTTATTTCCCTGCTCAAAAGCATTTAATGACTTCATGTCTCACTCTGGTTAAAAATTACGTTCTCACCATGTACTGCCAGGACTTATGATTTGGTCCCCATTTCCTCTCTGACCTCATTGGCTCATCTCCAATACTCTCCTGTAAACTGGCCTCTTCACTGTTCCAGAAATTAAGCATGACTGTTCTTACTGTTCCATCTACCTGGAAAACTCTTCCCTGAGGTAGCCTCAAAGCTTTCTTACCTTCTTCAACTCTTTGCTTAAAAATCACCTTTTTAATGAGGTCTTCCCAGAAAAACTTACTTGAAATTAAAACCTATATTCTCTCCCTGGCTTTTCTATCTTGATCCCTATTTCATTTATATAAATAGCATGTACCACCATCTATACTATATAATTTACTTATTATTTTGATTGTTTGTTGATTTCTTTTATTTTCTGTTCAACACTGCATCCCTTCCTTTAGTACCAAAATTAATGCCTGATACATGGTCGGTGCTCAATAAATGTTTGTTAAATAAAAGAATGAATGAACACCCCTGATTTTATTAATAATATCAATCATGTATTAAATATTTATAGGACTTGAGATGGTCTTTAAAAAATAAAAATAGTTTGAAAATAATTTCATTTATTTATAATTTAACACTTTTTTCAAATTGATCATAATAGGTGACATGTACAGAGGGCTTACGATGTGCTGAACACTCTTCCAAGTGCTTTACATCCGTTACCTTTTTAAATCCTTACACATGTCTCAGGAGGAAGTTGTTATTGTCATTATTCCTACTTTGCAGGTGAGGAAAGTGATGAATAGAGTGGCCAAGAGACTTGCACAAGGTCACACAGCTATAATGTTTTGTTGCTGGGATTGAAGAGCAGGCCCTGCTTTTCACTGCCTTGGGTAAATAACCACTTGAAGTCTGTCTTAATTTGCTAGAGCTGCTATTACAAATACTATACACTGGTTTGCTGTCCAACAGGAATTTATACAAATCAAGGCATTGTCAAGCCATACTTTCTTTTCAAAGTCTGTTGCGCTCTGGTGTTGGCTGGTCCCAATTCTTGGTGTTCCTTGGCATCTGTGCTTCCTGTCATATGTCCACCTTTCTTTCCTTGTGTCTGTCCTTCTGGTTTCTGCTGACTTTTGGCTTCTTCCTGGGGCTTTTACCAACTGACTGTGTTCAAATTCCTTTTTTTTTTTTTAAAGTCCTCCAGGCCTTTACAAGGTCTCCAAGGTAGGATTAAGACTCACCTTGATTCAGTTGGCCATGCTTTAACTAAGAATGTCTTCAAAAGATCTTGTTTACAAATGGGTTCACACTCACAGGAACACAGGTGTGCTGGTTTAAAAGGATGTATGTCCCTAGAAAAGCCATGTTTTAATCTAAATCCCATTTCGTAAAGGCAGAATAATCCCTATTCAATATTGTATGTTTGAATCTGTAATTAGATCATCTCCCTAGAGATGTAACCCAATCAAGAGTGGTTGTTAAGCTGGATTGGGGGAAATGTTTCTCCACCCATTTGGGTGGGTCTTGATTAGTTTCTGAAGTCCTATAAAAGAGGAAACATTTTGGAGAATGAAGGAGATTCAGAGAGAGTCAGAGAAGAACGACATAGCCACAAGAAGCAGAGAGCCCACTAGTCAGCGACCTTTGGAGATGAAAAAGGAAAACACCTCCCAAGGAGCTTCATGAAACAGGAAGCCAGGAGAGAAAGCTAGCAGATGATACCATATTCAATGTGTGCCTTTCCAGATGAGAGAGAAACTTTGACTGTGTTTGCCATGTGCCCTTCCACTTGAGAGAGAAACCCTGAACTTCATCAAGCTTCTTGAACCAACGTATCTTTCCCTGGATACTTTGATTGGACATTTCTATAGACTTGCTTTAATTGGACATTTTCTCGGCCTTAGAACTGTTAACTAGCAACTTATTAAATTCCCCTTTTTAAAAGCCATTCTGATTCTAGTATATTGCATTCCGGCAGCTAGCAAACTAGAACAACAGGCTAAGATTTGAACAAGTCTTTTATGGAGTACAAAATTCAATCCCCAGCAAAGTTAAACAACTAGTCAGTAACTGTGTTCAAAAACCTGGTGGCTTGTGGACTTAAAATACCTTTCAAATAGATCTGTATCAGATGCAGTCAGTTAGCCTTGAATCGCTTTTTGGATAGTCTTCACTATCCTCCTCTTTGCTCTCTTCCTAAGATTTAGCTCTGTAAATTGCCAAGTATTTATCTTGATTTCTTACATTTTTGACTGCTAGGGGCTAATCAAGTGCATGCCTTATCTGAGAAAAATTTTTGTAAGTATGTGTTATAGGCCTATTGGGAACTTGCAGCTTAGTCCATTTTCTTTTCTTCTTCAGAAATAACAGCTTGGCCTCAAATAAGCTTTCAAGGAGACCCAGATGGTGAATAATAATTTTAATAGATCCATTGTTCAGTTTTAAAAAGATATCAGTCTGGTCATTAATGAAAGCCAGGAAATTGCTTTACTGTACTGAAGTACTGTCAAAAGACCATTTATAAATAGTGAGAATATTACTTTTTCAATTAAATTTAAACATGATAATGAATGGAGAGGAAGGTGCATCAGCTCATAATTAGAAGAATTTATATAAGCACAAAGGCAAGGAAAAAACATGAAGATTATCAAAGTACTTGTCATTTTTGAGTATGAACCTCAAGAGCTCAATGTAAAAGGTCAGTGTTAAATGACTACCATTAAATGTTAACCCAGTTTGCTTGGGTTATTTTTAATCTTTTGACTTATATTGTACAGGTATGTTATCTACTGGAGACAAAAATCTTTCATTGAGTTCAGATGCTGATTGAGGTCATCAGTGATTACGGAAAGACTCATAAATAATAGTCCCCATATTCTGGGTTGAGATTGGGATTTTGAGAGCCCATTAATAATGGTTATCTTTACTATTCTCTATAGTTGCATAGAAGCAAGGTTAGACTGCCCTGAGGAAGATGGGGAAAAAAAGTTCATGCACTGATTTTCTGAAACCCTGGAGAAAGTTAACTGAAAACCATAGTCATACTGCTGAAAAGAGTAATAATTTATTATGAAAGCTATAGCTTACTCTTTTAATTTTTAGTTTAAAACTTATGTAAGTAACAATAACTTTGATGTTTAGAGATTCATTTTGAAAATTGAAGTCATTTTTGTGAGCAGGCAATTATACTTTGAAACATGACATATGAAATCTGCTGGCTCTTTTAATTGATGCATTAATATATGTAAACTTTTTTTGGCAGTTATTTTATTTTGGCAGATTATTCAGTATTGCTTACATGATGGAAGGCTTTGTGGACCCTAGAACATGAATTCATGGATAAAACTTGGCCCTACTAAAAGTTATATATACCCCTGCACAGTAGATAATGTTGCCCACCTGGCATTTATTTTCCTAACGGAACCTTAGTTCAGGAACTCTCTTTCAGGTTCTACTTTGGAGAAATCTATCCCATTCCATGGGAGGTGGATCCTGATTAGTCTAAGCCATTTGGTGTATGGATTCCTTTGATGGCTACTATCAAATCAGGGATTCTTATCTGACTTACTTTGGTCCAATCATAATATTGGGAAGGACATACCATCCATGATTAAGGGATAGGTCTGTCTTTCTTTTTTCTGTTGGATAGGAACAAGAAAGTATGTAGGTCTAATCACCACAGATTTCTCAGAAATCATGAGAGCGCTGTCTTTAGAATGAAGCTGACGCCGAAGATAGTTGTGTAGATGGAAAGGAAGAACCTGGATTCTTTTTTTTTTTTTACATGGGCAGGCACTGGGAATCAAACCCGGGTCTTCTGGCATGGTAGGCGAGCATTCTTACCTGCTGAGCCACTGTGGCGCACCCATAACCTGAATTCTTGACAACATAACTGAGATGTCTGATTGAACTGCAGAAGAGTACCCAAACTTCTGGGCTTCCACTGATGGTAGATAATCAAGATCCTGATAGTTTTGACCAGTTTGAAGTTTTGCTGCATGCTATGTTTTCAGCTAAAATATCATACCTGGTACACAATAAAACTTAGATATAACACTTGTAACAAGTATTTCCCTTGCCAGCAGAGATTTGGTGATAGTTTGGATGCATATACTGAAGTTTAAAGGAGTCAAAAGCCTTCCATCTGAATGCAGATCATAACCACAATGAAATATCATCTCACACCTACTAGAGTGGCTATTATAAAACAACAACAGAAAACAACAAGGATGGAGAGGATGTGGAGAAAGACACACACATTCACTGTTGGAGGGAATGTAGAATTGTGCAACCTCTCTGGTAGGCAGTTTGGTGGTTCCTCAGCATACTAAGTGTAGAATTGCCACATGATCCAGCAATCTCATTACCAGGTATATATTCAAAGGAAATGAAGTCAAGGACACAAATGGACATTTGCACACTAATGTTTTATAGCAGCATTGTCACAATTGTCAAAAGATGGAAACAGCCCAAATGTCCATCAACAGATGAGTGGCTCAATAAGCTGTGGTATATACATACAATGGAATGTTACACAATTGTAAGATAGACAGAATAAAGTCATGAAGCATTTGATAATGTGGATGAAACCTGAAGACATTACGCCGAATGAAATTAGCCAGAAACAAAAGGACAAATACTGTATGATTTCACTTATATGAACTGACAATAATGGGTGAAATTTGAGTATTAAAGTTGAAAACAGGTTATTAGGAGATAGAAACAAAGTAGAGATTGGGCCTTTGAAATCCTGTTCAACAGGACTGATTGTAAAGACCCAGAAATGGAAGTGCAACACTAAACAATGGTAGCACAATAGTGAAGCTGAGTGTGAGCATGTTTGAGGGAGGAGGGCAGGGGGCATGTATGACACCAGAAGGAAAGTAGACGATAAAGACTGTGACAGTACAACTTAGCAATGCCAAGAGTGAACAATGATAGTGGTTAAATGTACAAATAGAATATTTTTACATGAGGGAGAACAAATGAATGTCAATAGTGCAAGGTATAGAAAATGGGATGCCATAAAGGGAAAAATACAATTAATCCTTACTAGGGTCTGCAATTAACAGTGACATGGTAATATGCTTCCATTGACTGTAACAAAGGCAATAAGCCAAAGCTAAATGGCAATAAGCAGGGGGTATGAGAAAGGGTATGGGATTCTTTGTGGAAGAAATGGAAATATTCTCATGTAGATTATGGTGGTGGAGGCATGGCTAGTGATTATACTGGGAACCACTAATTTTTTTCCTTAGGTTGCATTGTATGATGTATGAATAAAACTGTTTACAAATGAATAGGGAGATACAAGTGCTGGAGAAAATAGGGAGAGAGAATCGCACCTGTTCACTAAGTTGAACAGTCCTTCTGGAGGGCAATGTGGTAGCTTCACAGAAGGCTAGGAGTGGGGTTGCTGTATGATCCTGCAATCCCTTAGTTAGGTATATACTTGGAGGAACTGAGAGCAGGGACACGAATGGACATTTGCATACTGGTGTTTATGGTGGCATTATTCATGAATTGCTGTGGATGGAGGTGATTGAGTACATCTACTGAAGAATGGAAGGGGGAACTGTGGTGTATACATATAATGGACTACTGAGCTGCTGTAAGAGGGAATAAAGTCTTGAGGCATGCAACTAGGTGAATGAAACGTGAGGACAGTAAGTTGAGTGAAATAAGCCAGAAATGAAAAGACAAACATTTTAATACCTCATTAATATGGACTAGCTGTAATGTGCAAACACTGAGAATTGAATTTGAGAGCACAGGTTATCAGACAAAGGCCTATTTTAAAGGTTCCTAGATTATAAACTCTTATGGCAGTCACATCTATTCCAGAGTTGTAACTGTCATTTCTAAATTCTGAGATGCTAACCTCTTTGTGTATAACCTGGTCATTCCCTGGAATTTCAGGTTTTGTGTGACACATGAGACACAGAGCTAGAGTTCTGGTAACTCTGAAAGTCAGCATTACTCCATACAGCAACTGTTAGAAAGGCTGAAAAATTGTTCAGACTTCAATTAGAGATATGAATGAAGCTGATCTAGGTAAGATTAAGGCAAAGCAGACTAAAGGGTAAAGGATGATATTGACTGTATTTTAAAACTTCAACTTCTATGTAAGACCAAAGGAAGGAACGTTTATTTTGTGGAAAATTTATATTTTTGGTAGCATACTATCTAATTTAACTCGTATGGTCAGTTTACTTGCAAACCATAATTACATGGAACTATGAATAGGAGTGAGATCTTGTGGTTTGCACAGGTTGGAGTTTTGCCCTGATATATTCCACAGTAAGCTGGGCAGAAGATTAACAAGTATTTGCAAATTTCTCTTGTGAGACTGGGGAAAAGATGGAAATATTAAACAAGACCTGATATTCTTGCAAGCAACGGGGACTGCCAATTTGATGGGACACACCCTCGATCTTGGGGATTGTCTTTATGAAGCTTATTCTTGCAAAAGAGAAGCTAAGCCTATTTGGGACTATGCATAAGAGTCACCCCCAGAAAACCTCTTTTGTTTCTCAGATGTGGCCTCTCTCTCTAAACCAACTTGGCAGGTAAACTCACTGCCCCACTCCACTGTGTGGGACATGACTCCCGGGGTGTAAAACTCCTTGGCAACGTGGGACATGACTATGGGGATGAGCCTGGCCCTGGCATTATGGGAATGAGAGAGCCTTCTTGATCAAAAGGGGAAAGATAAATGAAACTGAAGTTTCAGTGGCTGAGAGGCTTAAAATAGAGTTAAGAGGGTATTCTGGAGGTTATTCTTATGTAATATATACATATCCCTTTTCAGTTTTTGGTGTATTGGAAAAGCTAGAGGGAAATGCCTGAAACTGTTGAACTGTAATCCAATAGCCTTGATTCTTAAAGATGACTGAATAACTGTAAGGCTTTTAAGGTGTGAATGTGTGAGTGTGGAAACCTTGTATCTGACACTTCCTTTATCCAGTGTATGGACAGGTGAGTAAGAAAAAAAAAGACACAAAAATAATAGGGGGTGTAGGGGGTTATGAGATGTTTTGGGCATTCTTTTTTATTTTTCTTATTTTTATTGTTTTTGGGGTAATGAAAATGTTCAAAAATCTATTGTAGTGATGAATGTGCAGCTTTATAATAATACTGAACCACTGACTATACACTTCAGATGATTATATCTCAATTAAAAATAATTGAAGAAAAAAATTAATTTAGTTGATAAGGGAAAAAAAAATTTGGATTTCAGCAAATTCCCAGAGGTCTGATATTGTTGCCTTTTCTGCTACCAATCTTCTGGTTATGATACATTGTTATCAGGCCACAGTATCCTTCATGTGAAGTGGACAGGCCTCCTCGGGCTTTCCATTCAAAAGCCCATCTATGCTAGGAACTCATGAGCAATGTTAATTTTAATGAAGCTTACATAAGAGGAATGGAGAAGGGGGTTACATCACAGCAATGCAACAACTTTAACAGAAAGTATAGGCATCACCATTCGCAAAATGACCATGGGTTCCTATTAATCAATTTTACTAGCCTTTCAACCTGACCATGTCTCCATCTCATTACCTCCTTAATCTTTCTCTTCTGTTCTTTTTTTCTTCTTCCTTCTCTTTTAAATTCTGTCCTTGCTTTCAGGAATAAGAAAATGCAAACAATGTAATTCTCTCATCCCTCCCTCGTGTCCCAGATTTGTAGGCTGAAGCATTGAGACTGGTGTATATCTATCTGCTGCAGGAACAGCTTTTGGAAAATAATTTAAATAAATGCTTTTCAGAAAGACGATTTCAAAATCTATCATTATGTAAAGGAGATGGCAGTTATTAAGAAGTATATGGCCCAGAAACGGGCTCTCTTTGAATTCTTGACATGCCCTAATAGAATTAGAAAGGTGGAGAAAAATTGAAGTAAAAGAACAAAGCTTCAATGTGAATGATAATGTGGCATTCTGATTTCATGGAGTGACGTTATCCTAGGAAAATAATGAGGCTCTTACAGATTTTCTTTTTCTTATTTTGGATTGATATTTGACAGTTTATGACAAGCAGTGTTTGTTTTGGGGAGACGCGTGGTGGGTAGGTGTGTGTAGGTATATGGTTTGAATGCATGTGATTGTGTGTGCATGTTTCTGTGTGTGAGTGTGTATAAGCATGTAGTGTTTAGCCCATTAGTTTCCCTCTAGAGAAAAAATTGGGGAGAATAAACAGTACTTATGCAATTCAGTATTACAGAGCTTGAGAATGACATCATGTGAAGGGCTTATGATTTGATTTGAGGTGTGATGTGGCGAAGCCACCCATCATTGCTCTGTGTGACCTGAAGTGTCACAGCCATTCCTGATTGTCCTGTCTCCCCTCTCCCCGTTATTAAACAGACTTGGGAAAGAGTTCATCTGGGGCTGGGGAAGGGCAGGGCATGGATTCTGGGACAAGATCACTCCTTGGGTGCTAGGAATGGAGTTTTCTGAGAGGTAGAAGAAAATGTGCATGGAGGAGGCTACCACCAGAAAAGAAGACAAGCCGGAAGCTTGCCTAGCAGCACTATGGAGAGTAAAGCGGCAGAGCGCCGCACACTAACTTCTCTGCTCGCCACTTGTAGAGAGGGAGGGAATGGTGTTCAAATAAGAGCCAGATGGGGAGTACCAGCACATGCTCAACGGGCCATGGCTGAGCCGGGAGGACGGCCACCCAGCAGCATCCCTTGAGTGGGCAACTTGGGAGGGACTTAAGGAGAAACTTCATTCTTTATAGTAAGACAGAGAAAGCTGACCGTTGAAATGGGGACGGAGTGGGTGGATATGGGTGCTGGTGTCACATTTATATATGCCCTGCATATGGCAGGTTGCCCTCCCATTTTCAGTCCTGTAGGAGAGAACCTTTGCCAACCAACATGGGACAATTTTTACTGTGACCACTACTCAAGATTTTCCTTGCACCTTTCAAATGAAGGAAGGGGATACTTAAAGTCATTGCAACATTCTCTCAGAGAAAGTATTGCAAACTTGAATGCCGATTGAGCTTTGCTGAGAAATATATTGAGGGACTCTCTGCTAGACCAGGGGTTGACAAACTTTTTCTGAAAAGAGCCAGATAGTAAATATTTCAGGTTTCATTGGCTTTACAGTCTCTGCTGCTACTATGCAGCTTTGCCATTGTAGCAGAAAACAGCCATAGACAATACAAAAACAAATGAGTTCCTTCTGGAACACAGTAGCTGTGTTCCAAAAAACTATTTTTTTATGGACACTGAAATTTGGGCTTTCTATAATTTTGCCATAATGTTATTCTTTTAATTTTTTTTCACCATTTAAAACTACAAAAACCATTCTTAGCTTGAGGGCCACACAAACACAGGTGGCAGGCTGGATTGGGCCCATGGGGCACATTAGACAATAGCAGGTGCTAGAGGGCAATGGGCCACTGTCCGATGAAGACAATTCCAGCCCCATCTCTTCACCTTTGAGGGCTGGTCTCCTTAACAAAATCATCTGTAAAGTGCATCTTTCTCAAAAAGACAAACATTAATCTTCCTCTGAGAAAACATGGGGGGGGGGGTCTGGTTATGAGGAAGGGACACTTTTTCCAATCCGCTTGGGTTTTTGGGTTTTGTCCTTTGTGAACAGCCCCATTATTACGCTGAGAAGCATTTGAGTCTTTCTTGCCAGACCTAAAATTTGGCTGAATTGCAGGAAAACCACACTGGTTGTCAATAGCTGTTCTCATTGGTGCCAGGAGGAATGGCGCCAACTATGATTAAATTCTTTTGATTCCTGGCCTCCCACTGATGGGGACAATGAGTGGTGGTTCTTGCCAATTCATACTACCCCATGTATAAAACTGAACAAAAACGGCATTGTATTGCGCACATGGCTTTGTTGTCTGCTTAAGAAAAAACTCAATTGACAAAGTAGATAACGTTTTCCCATGTCATCTATAACATTATTTTAAATGGTCATGCAGTATTTCATCACAGAGTTGCAAAATAATTTGACCAATTCTCCATTATTGGCTTTACAGAGTTGCCAATTTTTTAATATTATAAAAAATTGTGCAATGAAACTCCCTTGTGCAGATTCATGTTTTTTTTTTAGGATGAGTTCTCGGAATGGAAATTACTGGGGTAAACATATATTGGAGGTTTTTAATGTGTCACAAAGAAATCTTAAGAAAGATTCACCTTGATCCATTTATATTCCTCTCAGTAATGCATGAAAGTATCAATTTATTTGTACTTGAAATTTAAAAAATAATTTGTTAGGAAAACAATGTTTTCTTTTTCTTTCTTTCTCTCTTTTTTACTGTTTTAAACATAATATCTTAGATGTAATTTTCTGCTTATTTGTCTTTCCCAATATTGTGAATTTTTAAGGGAAGCTGAAATTTATTTACATTATAGTTTTTCCTTAGTTGGTAACACAATACTTGGCATATAATGGATATTCAGTAAATACCGACTGAATTTAAAAAATAGGAAAAAGAGAATGATTTTGTCAATACCTAGACATGAACTTCTGTACTTCTTGATTTTTCAGACTGGTTATTTTGTTATAAAATATGTTCTGATTTGATTTATGAGATTTGCTTTTTCAAAGCTATGCTTATTAATGTTCCCTTTCATAGTGCGGATTAGAAATGTGCAGAGTAGACAATATGGCAGTAGTAAATGGTATGTATTGGTTATTTGGATCTCTGATTTTGAGCTTATAGAAAATCTATGGTTTCTAGGATCATTATAGTGCTAGTAACCTTTCTCTTTCTGTCAGTTTCTGTTTAAAAGTCAAGTATGTAATCCATTAGGTCAGGGGTATACATCCTTTATTTGGGATGTGGGTATATGCAAAGAGGTAGAAATCCTTTTATTTGTACACAGGACAAGTTATAGATAGAAATCTCCTTGTCAACTGAGTGCCTTAAGATTATGCTATCATAATAGCAGTTGCAGCTGTGCAGTCACATGAAGAAATGCCTTCAAGGATAAGATTCTCTCTTTAGATTGATACCCTACTGCTACTTGATTGTCTCAGTTGACTCATAGAACCTGTCGTGTTGAGTAAAGATAATTGTCTATTTACACAGACTAAGTAATTTCTGACTCTGAGGTCACTTGAAGTTTATAGAAAAGGTAATTTTTGAAGTTTTATAGAAACAGAACTCAGGGGACAGCCACGAAAAGGAAAAACATATTCTCTCTGGGCTGGGCACTTCCAGGAAAACCCTCCTCCTCTATTATTTTATTCACTTAAAATGTCAGTTTCAAGTCCCTTTTGTTCACTGATACATCACTAATACCAAGAACAGTGCCTGGCAGGTAGCAGAAATTCAATAAATACTTGTTTACTGAGAAGGAGTCCTATATGATTTGCCTTCTTTTATCTGACAATCAATAAATGTTTTGGGTCATTTACAAAGTGCTTGTGTCAATGGAGTTACACATTTTCTGACATCAAGAAGCTTATGGTTTAGTTGGAAACACAAATCCCAACACACATGAAAGTCTACCATTTGAAATTATAGCAATATCTTATATCAATATCTACCAAAATAATTATGTGGATCTGGTGGATGGAAGAAAACACTTAAAAGTATAAAGTAAAAATTCTGTGATACTGAGTGAGTGGGCTGCCCTTTTCCTATATTTTCCCCCTCCATTCCTGTTTCTTAGTGTCATGATTCATTTTGATATGTCTTTCACCAGATTAAACTCTTGTGGTAGCTCCCACTTACTATAGTACAAATTCAAATTTCTTAGGATTGTCTGTGATAGCTATAAAGGCTTTGACATTTCTCTCAATGGGAGGTGGGGTCCATGTATCCTGTCCCTGAATCTGGGCAGACTCTGACTGCTCTGACCAATAGAAGATGGTAGAAGTGATCTTTTTGTCAGGTCTTAAGAAACTGGCAGTTTCCACTTCCTGTCTTTTGAAATCTTCACTCCTGAAGCCCTGAACTGCCATATTGGAAGCTGAACTACCATGTTGTAGAGGTCATGTGGAGAACCTTGAATCCTTAAGCAAGCTGGAGAGAGAGTGCCCAGTTGAGCCCTGCTTTCCAGCCTTTCCCACTAAGGTACCAGGTATATGAATGGAGCTGTTTTGGACCTTCTATTCCAGCTCAGTTACTCATCCAGCAACTTGTGGAACAGAAGAGTCAACAAGCTGATTGATTGTAAGTATACTAAATTACATAATACATTTCTAGATTGTAGCATAATGATATTACTGTGGCTTCAAGCCACTTACTTTGGGGTGGTTGGTTACACAGAAATAAATGGCCATAACCACCGCTTAACAAGCATCTCATATCTTAACACCAATCTTTTCATTCACTATCATTTTCTTCTACTCTTAACTTTCATTCTCCCTCAAATGCCCACCCCTTAAATTCAAGTAAAAAAAAATGGCTTGTTTTCTCTGAGTATCATTGTTTCTTTTATTTCCATAACTTTCCTCTGTTTTTTGCATTCAAGGCAAAGGAAACTTTACTCATACTTAAAGATATTCCTAAAATTATCTCCTCTATGAAGGCTTTCTGTTTTCTAGACAGATTTAGTAGCTTCATTCTCTACTCATAAAGCACTTTGCATGTACCTCAATTAAATAACTTAGAGCATTATAATCTTGCTGTCAATCCAAATAGATCATGGGTATCTTAGGTATAGAAGCCAAGTCTTTTGCATTGTTCTACCATTCTCCAGTGCTTAATATTTGTAGTGGTTTGATGTGGTTTGTATCCAGAAAAACATGTTCTTAAGCCTAATCCGTTCCTGTGGGTGTGAACCCATTATAAGTAGGACCTTTTGATGTTACTTTAGTAAAAGTGTGGCCCAGCCCAATCAGGACAGATCTTAATCCTATTACTGGAATCCTTTAATATAAGTGGAATGAAATTTGGACATAGAGAGATTGCCCCAGGAAGTAAGAAGCTCAAATTCAATGGAACCTGGAAGAGAAGGGAGAGAATGGGAGATGCCGCCTATGCCTTGCCATGTGAAAAGCTAAGGACAAGGACACCAGCAGCCAGCCCCAGAACGCCACAGTCTTCAGGAAGAAAGCATTGCCTTGATTTGGACTTAGCCTTAAAACCATAAGTAAATAAATTCCCATTGTTAAAAAGACCCATTTCACAGTATTTGCTTGAGCAGCCTCAGGAAACTAAAACAATATATAAAAAGGAAAGGCTCTTACTCACTAGTAAACGTCAATTTTTGAGGTCCATGAATTCATATTTTATTGTGCCCATGGCTAAGATTAGCTTCAACTGGGGAACTGCATTGAGGTTTTGACTATTTAACTCAGATTACAGATATAGATATTGTTGTTTATAATTCTACACTGATGTTTGATTTACAGAGTTTGATTTACATATTTGTGATCACATGATTTTTACAACAATATTATAAGATCGTTATTGCCTTCATCTCCGTTTTTCAGGAGAAGGAACTGCAGGCCAGATAGGTTAAATAATTTGTCTACTAAGCTACTAAGACATAGATTCTGGAGCCCCCAAGCTTTCTGTCTTCAAGTTTTAGGCCATTCATCTCTTTCTCAATTCTCTCTTTCCAGAAAGCATGAATGTGGAAAAATTTCAATTACCTAAACCACAAGGAGGTTGTGATATACTATAAATACTTTAAAAAGCCCTAAAAGTTTCCTCAAAGAGAATCTTTAGTAAATACCCATATTAGAAAGCTATAGTAGTGCCCATTCTATTCAAACCATCATGGGAGGTGGCAGTTATTTTTGTTATAAAAAATGAAATTCCCAAATATTATACAAAGCAGGTCAGTAAAACATGAGTCTGATAGCTCTATGCATCAATCCTAGTCTTTTTTTGGTAAACTTTTTTCAATTTGAGGGAAAGTAACATTTACTTTTTTAAAACAACCATTTTTGGAATTTATATTATTGACTTTTCTTCTAGTCACAAAATGAGCCTAAGAAACATTCTCATAAAACAGAATTTATGTATGTAGATATACTATGGAGTTTTACTTCCTATATCTCTGCTCAGAGGCAAAGGTATCTTAAAATTGTTAACAAGAATTTACAGACCACCTGCTGCCAGCAACTCCAACAAATCAGTCTAACCCAACAGTGCATTGCCCTGGTGAAATAAGGTAGCTGGCCAATGGAGCATTTCGCTTCACATCCAGCTAGCATTTTCCTGAGATGAATCGTATAGTCTGCTTTTTCTGTGAATTTGTTATAAAATCCTTAGTGAAGGACACTCAAATCCCATTTGGGCATGAGGCTTTGGAAACAGACAATGAAGCTTTCACCAATCTAGAGAGACTTGATGTTATGGATGTGACCCCAAAACAATCTCATTAAAATGTATAAAACTCACATAAGTTATTTGGGGTCACTGCTGTAATTTTTGCTTACTGAACTGTTTCCCCAAATGGATTGCTAATTCTTTGAGGGCAGGTAATGGGTCTTATTGATCTCTGTATTCACAGGTCCTGGCACAGAGCCTTGCACAGAGCGAATACTCAGGAAATACTTGTTAAACGGAAATAGCCTCCCACCCCCCCACCACAACTCCAGGATTTAATAAAGCTTTACATTTTATTTTTATTTTCTACCAAGGTAAAATGACTATAATATTACTCCTTTGTATAGCAAAGAGTGGAAAATGGGGGTCTGGGGAGAGCAAAGCAAGAGATAGAAATACTAATCTTAAGGTCTATGCGGGTTTCTGTTGGGTCTTAGAGAAGTATTTAACCCAGCCTGGGTAGAAGGTCTGTACATGCAGCACGTGTGTGTGTGTGTGTGTGTGTGTGTGTGTGTGTTGCCTTCAGTAGGAAGTGACACCTGAAGTGAGTTTTGAAGGCTATAGAGGCATTTGTCAGCTTCAGAAGGGAGAAAGGTATTTTCTGTCATGTGAAGAGGAAAACCACTGTCAGAGGTGTGATCCAGAGGCCTGAAAACAGCAGTGTATGGGGAGGGGCTCCCCTGTCTGCAGGCAAGTTTCCATGGGGTTTCTCTCCCTCCCACTTCCCTTTATATTATTTCCTCACCTTTTCATGCAATCAGCAAGTAGGTTGTATTTATTTTATTTCCAATACTTTTACAATGGAAAAACTTAGTCTTATAGTTTTCATCATAATTTATATTTCTTAATCCTTAATTCCCTCTGTATACATTTTACCTTTTAGTTTATGAGTTTTGGCTTTTAACAATAATCTTTCATGTCCTCTACTTTTATGTTTTTTTCATCCAATAATTCTTTTGGCTTCTTGATCTTTAGCTTTTTTGTTTGTTTGAATATTACTTATGTAGTTTATTTTTCCTTCCAGATTGAAGGCAGAACCCATGTTTCATTCATTCATCTTTTACACAGTAGGCCCTCATTATGTGTTGTTGAATAAATTGAAGTTATTATAAATGCTTTTTTGAAGTACACGTAAAATGATGCTTTTTCAGAATGTATAAAAAGAAAACTATTGAATTCACTTTTACATTTGTGCATTAGCTACTACTCCATTTGAAACACATTAGGTAAAGTAGGTTTAAATAGAATTTCAGGAAGGGGAATACAGTAATAAATACAAATAACCATTCTAGTTTGCTAGCTGCTGGAATGCAATATACCAGAAACAGAACAGCTTTTAAAAAGGGGAATTTAACAAGTTGCAAGTTTATAGTTCTAAGGCCAAGAAAATGTCCAATTAAAACAAGTCTATAGAAATGTCCAATCTAAGGCATCCAGGGAAAGATACCTTGATTCAAGAAGGCTGATGAAGCTCCACTTTCTCAAGTGGAAAGGCACATGGCAAATATGGTTAGGGTTTCTCTCTCATCTAGAAAGGCACGTGGTGAACATGCGTCATCTGCCAGCTTTCTCTCCTGGCTTCCTATTTCATGAAGCTTCCTGGGAGGCTTTTTCCTTCTTCATCACCAAAGCGCTGGCTGATATACTCTCTGCTTTGTGGTGCTGCAGCATTCTCTATTCTCTCTGAATCTCTCATTCTCCAAAATGTTTCCTCTTTTACAGGACTTAAGAAACTAATCAAGACCCACCCAAATAGGTGGAGACACACCTCTTCCTAATCCATTTTAACAACCACTCTTGATCAAATCACATCTCCAGGGAGATGACCTAATTACAGTTTCAAACATACAATACTGAATAGGGATTAGAAGAAACAGCTGCTTTTACAAAATGGGATTAGGTTTAAAACATGGCTTTTCTAGAGTACATACATCATTCCAAAGCAGCACAACTACACATAAAACATTCTTATAATTGTAAAAACAACACAAATAAAACTGAAATTTAACTCTACAGAATGAAATTAATTTTTGAAATTGTTCCTTTGTCCTCCAATGTATTCTGTACCATAAAGATAGATAAATTATTCTGGAAATACTAATTCAAGTTCAGAAAACTTCAGTGGATTCCAGTGCACATAAACTTAGCACATTCCTTGCTGCGATGCGCAAAACCCGACCCCAAGTGAGCTAACTCTGCTACTGACAACTCTTGTACTGAATATTCACTCCTGCCAATTTTTTTTCTACTCACTACTCCCTCAAAGCCTCTTGGGAATTCCATCTACCTTGCACTTTGAATACGTTCAACTTTGCACTTGGCTTGTCTGATACTGACTAGTCTTCAAACACTAGCTCAAGTATCAAGTAGAAAATTAGATAATGTGAGCTTCCAACATTCCTTAGGCTTTATCACATCAATTGAAATGGAATCCTCTTTGCGTATAAATTTCTTATAGCTATGTTGGATCAAAAACTATTTTTATTGAGAAATATCTACACACATACAGTCTAACCATATTATACAATTCATGGTATGCTGGTTTGAAAGGATTACGTACCCTGGAAAAGCCACGTTTTAATCCTGATCCATCTTGTGGAGGCAACCATTTCTTTTCATGTCTATTCAGCACTGCAGGTTGGAAACTTGATTAGATTATCTCCACAGAGATGTGACACACCCAATTGTGGGTATTAGCCTTTGATTAGCTTGAGATGTGACTCCACCCATTCTAGGTCTAAATCCACCCATTTAAAGGATTTGCTGGAATCCTTTAAAAGAGGAAACAGTTTGGAAAAAAGCTGCAGAGCCATGAGAACCAAGAGAGCCCATGCAGCCAGAAACTTTTGGAGATGAAGGAACATGCCCCCAGGGGAGCTTCATGAAACAAGAAGCCTGGAGAGAAAGCTAGGACATCGCTATGTTTACCATGTGCCTTTCCAGTTGAGAGACCCTGAACTTTATCGGCCTTTCTTGGGTGAAGATAACCTCTTGTTGGTGACTTAATTTGGACATTTTTATAGATTTGCTTTAATTTAGACATTTTCACAGCCTTAGAACTGTAAGCTTGCAACTTAATAAATTCCCCTTTTAAAAGCCTTTCTGTTTCTGGTATATCACATTCCAGCAGCTAGCAAACTAGAAAAAATGGCTCACGATATCATTGCATAGTTGTGAATTCTTCACCATGATAATTGTTAGAGCATTTGCATCACTCCAAAAACAGAAATAAAAAGACAAAATAAAAGAACTCATACATCCCATACCCATTATCCCCCTCTCACTGACCCATGGCATTTCAATCAACCCAATTTTTAACCCTTTATCTCCCCTTATTATTTGTTTACATTTTATCCTTTTTTTCTACTTATCTGTCCATACCCTGGATAAAAGGAGCATCAGACACCAAGTTTTCACAATCACACAGTTACACTGTAAAAGTTATAGAGTTATAGTCATCTTCAAGAATCAAGGCTATTGGAACACAGCTCAACAGTTTCAGGTACTTCCCTCTAGCTATGCCAATACACCATAAACTAAAAAGAGATATCTATATAATGCATAAGAATAACCTTCAGGATAACCTCTCGACTCTGTTTGAAATTTTTCTCTCAGCCTCTGGAACTTTATTTTATCTCATTTCTCTCTTCCTGCTTTTAAAAGAAGACTCTCTCATTCTGATTAAAGTCGGGTCCTGGTTCATCACCGGGAGTCATGTCCCACATGGGGGGGGGGACGTCAGTGAGTTCACCTGCCGAGTTGGCTTAGAGAGAGGTTGACCTTTATCTTTAACTCATCCATTTTATCTTATTATTTCAAAACTGTGGGTCTTCTATCTTTATTTGCACTTGTGTGCTCATTCTTAATTTCTATTTTACTTTTTTCCCCTATCCCACTCTCAATTTTACAGGTTTTAATCTTTACTAAACTTTTAACTCACTCTGTATGTTTTAAAAATGTTGTTCCTCCTTATCTCTTATTATCTCCTTTTGTTTCATTTGCTTTTTTAATAGCAGCAGGCAGTGTGACCAAAAGGGTCAGTCAGGACAGACCCATTTAGTGGGGAGGCTAGAAACTACCCTCGACCAGGGCCCTCCTGCACTTACTCCTCTCTTGTGTCTCCCATCCTTTTCATCTTCTTCTTGGTAAATCCAAGACATTCTACTTTTCAGTAAACACCAGGTTGAAGTCCCAAATTGGCTGATGTTCATACACTAGTTACTTCACCCTAAGTGATCATAAGCCCCTGAACTAAAAGGTCTGTGAACGCTGTTCAGTTTAATATCTCTAAGTGCAATGTTATCTCTCACCCAGCCAGCAATAAAAATCTCACCTACTGTGAGCTGTAGTCTCACCCTTGGGCCCTCGAAAGCGTTAAAATGTGAAGTGCTAGGTTGAGTAGGAGAAATGGAGTGTGTGCTCTAAGGGTGTACTCTTAGAAGTTCAGAGCTCCACTGGAGCAGGAGGCCCAGAGAGGAATGCAGCTGTGCCATTCAGAGTTTCAGAGTGAATTCTTCCAACCCCACTGCGAAGCTGCCCTGCATTTGCTTACTGTGTGCCCTGCCCCATCAGGTGTTGGGGCTGGAGCAGGGAGAGGAGTGGAATAAAGAGAACAGCATGCTACTGCCTAAATGAGTCTACCTATGCCTTACCTAGGTTTACAGTTTTTGCTTTAATAAAATTTTCTTCATAAAGCCAATTATCTTTGAATCCCTTGAGTCTCAAGAAGTTCTGGATTGAAACAAAACAAGTTCAAACTGTTACTTGTGCTGTGCATCAAAAGTTTTGTTCAAAAGTGTGGTCTAAAAAGTTGATGTATGGCCTGGGTACTTGTACAAATTCATGGAAAAATATGATTACTCTTTATACTTGCATAAATGAATATTATTGATATAGCTCTTATATTGATTTCTGATCTAAATAATGATTCATTGTAAAAATGGAAAAAAGATGTCAAATCATTAGTGGATTACTTTAAATACTGTGAATCATATAGATTTCTTTCTTTGCTAATGTTAAGCAGAGATGGATAAATGGTGTATGGTATGTGCTTTCAAATTATATTTATTATTATTAATTTACACAAATTTCTTTTTTTTTTTGCATGGGCAGGCACTCGGAATTGAGCCTGGGTCTCTGGCATGGCAGGTGAGAACTCTGTCTGTTGAGCCACCGTGGCCTGCCCGATGTACAAAGTTCTTTCATTGTAAGGAGGTGAAACCCAAATAAGCTAGCTTGAATTAAAAAAAAAAAAGGTTGATTGTAATGAAATGAGACAATTTGATGGACAACTAAGGACAGGAATGTACCACAAAGGTACAGGAAGAGTGAAGAGAAAGTAGACAACTAAGGTGTTGCCTTTTCTCTCTCAGGAGCTGAAATGTCATTTTCGTTCTCCTATGTGGCAACTCCATTCTCTGTTCTGATTGGCCTTTTCTGATCATTTACAGTTTCTGGATCCTCCTAAATTCGTGCGTTTGGCTCTGGCCTGCCTTAACAGTGACTCTACTCCTACATATTCTACCAGCTCTTCGACCTTTCTCTCCCCCACCCCTCTGCCCTTTGCCTCACCCGTTTGCTACATCTTTTTCTTCTGTGTCTCAACATTTCTTGGAGACAAACATGACTGTTGCTACACGTTTTCCCAAACTGTATAAACTAAGGCTGTTGTCCAGCCCCTAGATGGGTGTCCTACATATTAGATGTTCAATGATGGTACAACCAGCAATGGCTAGGGACATGGGCTGGGCAGGGTCTGGTTGCCATCTGGGCACTCAGCAGGGAATTTGGGTAGGGTCAGGCACTCTGAGAAGGTGACCAATGTGGGGGATATCTGGGTATAGTTACTGTTTGGTTGGAAAGAATATCAAGCTTATATAAGAAAAATTGGGCAATTCAGCCATATGCTAAGAAGGAATTAGAAATTACCCATAGTTCTACTTTATAGAAAGAGCTACTAGTAAATATTTAGGCATGTACTTTCAGGTTCTTTTTCTATTTGTGTATATTTATATATGTTCGAATATTTCATTTTGAAATATACTGCATAGAAAAGTGGGTATAAATGTTTTTGTAGGGTGGTGCAATGGTGGCTCAGCCGGCAGAATTCTCGCCTGCCATGTCAGAGATCCAAGTTTGATTCCCAGTGCCTCCCCATGTGAAAAAAAAAATAGGTATTTGTGCAGTTTAAAGAATAACAATTTAAAGAATATATGTATGCCTACCACCTTCCATAAGAAATAGAAAGTTACCAACAACTCTGAAGGATCCTGTTTACTTTCACCCAATAATACCTCTTTTTCTACCCTTCAGAGATAACCACTAGCTTGGATTTTGTGTTAATCATTCCCTTAATTTCTTTATGGTCTTACTGCATTTATATAGTTCTTTAAACAAAATATTAATTATTTCTGTCTTTGAACTTGATGTAACGAAATAAACTGTATATTCTTCTGTAACTTATTTTTTTCACTTACCAGTACATTTTTCATTAACTTTTTTTTGAAATTTAACAATACATTTTTTTTGTATGCTGTGTGGTGGGGGTCACATTTCATTTTTTTTCCATGTGACTATCCTGTTATTGCAGCATTATTTATTGATTTTTTTTTTGCTGGGGGCAGGAAGTACATGGGCTAGGAGTCGAATCTGGGTCTCCCGCATGGCAGGCAAGAATTCTACCACTGAACTACCCTTGCACCCCATTTTACCAATTCATTTTACCCATTCACTCATGTTGATGTGTTTAACTCTGGTTTATTTTTATTCAGTCTTCTATAGTATTCTATTTCCTAAATATAGCAAAATTTATATATGGTCATTTAATGATTTCCACTATTTTGCTATATAAACAATGCTGCTATAAACATCCTGGAAAACATTGCAGCACATGCTTTAGACATATGCACATGTTTAAAAGTCTCTCTGTGAGTGTTTCTCAAACACTGTTGACCATGACCTACAGTAGTGTGGTAGTTAGATTCAGTTGTCAACTTGGCCAGGTGAAGGCACCTAGTTCTGTTGCTGTGGACATGAGCCAATGGTACGTGAACCTCATCTGTTGCTCATTACATCTGCAGTCGGCTAGGAGGCGTGCCTGCTGCAATGAATGATGTTTGAATTAACTGGCTGGTGCTTAAATGAGAGAGCTCAATGTTGCACAGCCCAAGCAGCTCAGCATACCTCATCTCAGCACTCGCAGCTCAGCCCAGGCCCTTGGAGATGAAGAAAGAAATCACCCCAAGGAATGTTGTTGGAACCCAGAGGTCTGGAGAGAAGGCCAGCAGAGACCATCCTGTGCCTTCCCATGTAAGAAAGAACCTCAGTTGAAAGTTAGCTGCCTTTCCTCTGAAGAACTAATGAAATAAATCCCCTTTTACTGAAAGCCAATCTGTCTCTGGTGTGTTGCATTCC